>VDFB02339228.1:0-42067 GCA_007258455.2 Sequoia sempervirens
CAACCTTTCCAGGCACTTACTATTTTTAGTAAGTCATAATTACTACTCAGTTGGTGTTCAGATGAAATTTTGCAAATTTACTATTTATAGCAGTTTGCTATTTTTGGTAAGTCTATTTATAGCAGTATCATTCCGACAGCAACTCAATCATCTCCAATTCATCTTTCTATTTCAGGCAGTGAGGTAATTCAGTTATGGCATTGGCTTCTCTCTCTCTCTCTTTGGAGCTAAGTTTCAATACTTAGTCACTTTTCAGTTGTGGCTTTTGGACCCCATGCCTAGTCGATGACTTTAAGTTGTTTTTAAAAGGGGGCCTTCAAATGGACGTCCAAGTGAGGAAATTAATGCCTTCATTAATGTTTTAAAATGCTCTTTAAGTTGGACGCCACGGAGGGAGATATTAAAGTATTTTTAATATTTTAAAATTTCATAGTGGAGATGGGCGTCCCTTTGAGGAAGCTGAAGAGTTTTCTTTTTGGAAGTTACAAGTTCATTCATTTGCCCATTGAAGCTTATTTAATGATGCCTTGCTCCTTCATTCTCATCTTTTGGAAATTATGATAACGCTATGTTGTTGAATTGAATTCAGAGCCGCTTCAAGGAGATCCCTCCTAGCACATTTACTTTGCCATTCTTCGGGCTTGAAAAGATAGCTTCCTAGATGGCATTTTGAAGACCATGCTTCACTCAGGAGTGCGGATAGAACTTATTCAAGATTGCTATAGCAGATTGTTGTTGTATAATCTGTTATTTTTTATTATTATAGGCAGATTATGTTAGTTTTAGATCAGAAATGTAAGCAAGAAATAATGCAACACATAAGACAAATGAGCACAGCAGTTTACCCTAGGAAAACCCTACTTCTCGAGGGAGAAAAACCTAGCAAAATATATCTCTTATATATAGAACAAATAAGAGCAGAAATCTGCTTTACAGTCAGACCCTTCTCAAGGGCGAACTTGACACAAAGAATGATGAGAATCTCTTCTTGATACAATCGAATATTAATCTCCTTGAAGTTGAACTGCTGCTACAAAATTATGATCTGCTGCTAGGACGCGAACTTCTCCTTGAGAGTGCGAATTGAATGAAGAATGAATTGATAATTTGATGAATCAACTTCACCTTGTATATATACAAAACAAGGCGTCTCTTCATTTAGGTCGGCCACTTTTAAGGAATATAAAATATAAAATATAATTTATAATTAAGGCCGACTTGCCTTATTAATTATTTATTATTTAAATTTTGAGAGAAAGATATCTCTCGCCGCCATAACATCAACACTCCCTCTTAGCTAGGGAGGTATCTTTCCAGATATCCATGTCATGGAGTCTCTCAACATGACACCCACAATGGCTACACCCATTTGTGGAAAAGAGTTTGTCACGGAGTCTCTCAATGTGATGTCATCATGGAGTCTCTCAACATGACGTCCCATCTCAGTCTCAGAGATGAACAAGGGCTCGCACCTCATATTTCTCCGTCTCAGAGAAATATACACTACAAGGGGTTTCACCTCATATTTCTCCGTCTCAGAGAAATATACGCTACAAGGGCTTTCACCTCATATTTCTCCATCTCAGAGAAATATACGCTACAAGGGCTTTCACCTCATATTTCTCCGTCTCAGAGAAATATACACTACAAGGGCTCTGCTGGTGTTGTTGATCTCATACAATCCTTTTAGAGTATCAAACATTTCTTTAGCAATCTTCAACTCGGAGATGATCGGTACTAGGTGATTCATCACAGAGTCTATCATGATCTTTCTAGCATTCGTGCCATTTTTCTTCCACTGGATTTTCTCAGTATCATCGAAAGGCTCGAGCATATCACTTTCCACGAAATCAAGAAGATCATTCTCCTCTAATGCAATGAGTACGTTGAGTTTCCAAGAGTTGAAGTTTGAAGCTCCATCAAGCCTATCTTCTACCTTGACACCGCTCACCATCTTCTTTTTCTGCAAAAATTCACCTTCAAAGATCTGCCCTTAGGGCTGTAATAATTTGCAACCTCAGATCTGCAATACTTCAAGATCTACCCTAGATGAAAAGTTGACTTGACTGCATAAGCAAATTTGATCAGATCTTTTCTTAGACCCGCTCTAATACCATGTTAGTTTTAGATCAGAAATGTAAGTAAGCAAGAAATAATGCAACACATAAGACAAATGAGCACAGCAGTTTACCCTGGGAAAACCCTCCTTCTCGAGGGAGAAAAACCCAGCAAAATATATCTCTTCTATATAGAACAAATAAGAGCAGAAATCTGCTTTACAATCAGACCCTTCTCAAGGGCGAACTTTGACACAAACAATGATGCGAATCTCTTCTTGATACAATCAAATATTAATCTCCTTGAAGTCGAACTGCTGCTACAAAATTATGATCTACTATTAGGACACGAACTTCTCCTTGAGAGTGTGAATTGAATGAAGAATGAATTGATGATTTGATGAATCAACTTCACCTTGTATATATACAAAACAAGGCGTTTCTTCATTTAGGTCGGCCACTTTTAAGGAATAAAAAATATAAAATATAATTTATAATTAAGGTCAACTTGCCTTATTAATTATTTACTATTTAAATTTTGAGAGAAAGATATCTCCCGCCGCTATAACATCAACAGATTGCTGGTTTATAATCTGTTTATATTACTGTTGGACGTGCTAGCTGAAGCACATTTCTGTTCGTGGCTTCATCAACATATTTTATTTAGTTCTAGGTATTTGCTCAAGTTGTTCTCCTGTGTAGGGCGCCCAATTCTGCAAGTTTTTGGAATTTATTACTGAGTTTTGGATTTTTGGGAGAAGGTCGACCCTTCCTGGAGGCCATACCATCTCCTCTTGGTTGCATTGGAAATTGTGCCAATTATTTGAAGTTGTTTTGGCATCATTTGATCATTGGAATTTGGACGCCTTGGTTAGAGGCTTCAGTTGTTTACTGTTTGAAATCTTTCTAAGCTGATTTGAAGAAGTGGCGACCATTTTGGTGAATTTCTTACTTGTTGGTCTGATTTTCTGTATTTACTGTTTCTAATCAGACTTGTTTATTTTTGTCATACTGCAGATTTGAGCTCAATTTCTATATCATTCTCATATTGTATCAGTTAGAGGTTTTTACTCTTAACTCTTTGTGGCTTTGGAAGAATAACTCCATGTTTTTGCAGCTGAAAACTCTATCTTTGTAAAGCTGGTTTAGTAGTACTAACAGTTGTTTATTTATTGCTGCATTTTAAATGTTTGTAATTACTCCCACTGAAGAAGTGGTTGAGTTAAATAATGTACTTTCAACATTTTGTTAAATTCCCCCCACTGAATAAGTGGCAAAGCGGATTCATGGTCAGCTTGCCGTCTTATTATTTGTAATTAGTTTTGCTCCCGCTGAATAAGTGGCCGAGCTTATGGTCGGTCATCCACCTACTCTTGTATTTACTTTCATTCATGGTCGGCTAGCTGTCTAGTAGGTTTGTAATTTCATTTTCCAGTTGCTAACAATCCCCAACACCGTATGCTCTCACCTCGCCCACATTGGGATCTTGGTGATCAAAAGGTGAAGGGTTACTTTCCAAGCTAGCTTATATTTGGAGCTAACGCTAACAGTGGCGGTTTGTGCTGATAAAATCCAGAAATAATTAAGGGGGAATATTATAGTGGTATTAGAGCCTCTTTTCCTACCATCCTGTGAGTTCATTGCTTCAATTGTCAGATGATTGATAGGGAAATTAGATACTACACCAAAGGTCAAAACATAATTCAATTTCAACTTCTAGAAGTTCCTAAAGATGATACATTTGTTGAAGTTTAGAAACCGTGAGATATCAGATTTGATCATGGCTTTTGGAGAAGAAAAGAGTTTTGCAAGGTCACTTTACACCACAGGAACATGGCTTGTTAAAGAATGTCAGACAAGGTATGAAGAAGTATGAATACGAACAATGTTTGAGCCAGGTGAAACAATCACCTTCTGAGTTGATGAAAAGAGCATTAATGCCTACAATGACCTCTTTGATTCATCTGTATTGGTTGAGGCACGCAGATGAGGAAATTAATCTGTTGATCACTTCTTGCCTCAGTGAAGTGATGAGAATCTCAACACCCTTGGTGCCCTATGATGATGAAACTATGAAGAGAGTTCTTCATCTGATTGTGGAAAACTTTCAAGATCTTGATGAAACTGATAGCAATCAATACTCCAGAAGAGCTGCTATATTGAAGACATTTTCAGAACTCAGAACAAGTATATTGTTGATAGATTTGGGTATGCAAGATCGAATATATTATTTGATCCATTAAATCTTCATTTCAACTTGGAGTGAACACGAGGAGGATGTAGTTGCAGCAATGAGAAACATCTTAGTTTTAACTATTAATGAGATGGATGACATTCCAAAATCCGTCATATCTTTTCTGCTAAACATTTATGAACAAGAAGGAAAGAATTCTTCTACTGTCGGTATATTGATCAAAGAATCGTTCAATTAGTGTGAGGGAAAATTGAAGCCTCACTTGACGAAGACAGAGCAGATAAATGAGGTGGACATTAATGCAGAAGACGGGAATAAAATGTTGTTTCTCAATGATTCTATGGCGGATTCTCAGGATTTACCTATTGATATGCTTTTGACTACACAAGCTAAGGATGAGTGCAATGAGGCAACATCAGTTTTGAATATACATGAAGAATCTATGACAAGTAATCAAAAAGACCCCCTTGGTATGCTTGTGACTAATAATGAAGAAATCAGTAATATACCTTCACATGATGGGCTTGAAGATATCAGTCTAAGTGAGTTGGGAGGTGACTCATTAATTGAGTCAACACTCCAAAAGGAGTACAAAGAGTACTTCACATTGGATCAAAGTATCAGTGAGGTGGAAGCAGATTTAGAAGACCAAAAGGCCTTTGCTGATGAAAGGCTTAAAGAGGATCTCAAACAGAAATTTGATTTTCCAATTCATAAAGCTGATTGTAAACAAAGGCTCAAAGAATTGGTAGAATCTAATCCTCTTCGTGATCTTGAACATTTCCAGTTGGTGGGTGGTGAAAGACAAGAATCTTGGAGCAACAATGAGGGCAGCGAAGACAAGAAACAAAGTTCTGATTTTGATATGCAGCCTACCAGCAGTTCACCATCCTTGCATATTTATGTGTGGGAAGGTCAATTCATGATATCCATTGAGGATGAGGTGCATGTCCTATTCAAATTTGACTGCTCACATAGTTTGATTGAAGAGAGACAGGAAGGAGTTAGGGATGGAGCTACTCTTTTTAATCTGCAATTCATCAAAGACTCCTTAGAGATTATGAAATTAGAGTATCTATGTTGGATTAAAGATCGGGATTATGCCTACGAATTCGCAAAAAAGACCAATGGCGCATTCCAAGGATGTGAGAGAAAGGTTGATAAGCTTACTCTTGAGCTCGAATCAATGAAGTGCATGTTAGAGAATGCTCAGTTGGGTGTAATGGAGGTAGAAGATCAGCTAGCTGATTTCAAACATCTCACGAAGTATGAGAACGAGTTATACTCTGTGATTGATAATCTTCCAAGCTTGCTTGTAAGTGAATGCATAAGAGGTTTAGAGGATTCAGTCTCCATATGGGAAGTGTTGATTCTTGATGACTTCCACATTTTTCACACCAAGGTGTTATCAAAACATGTTTTGGTAGCTGCTGAAGGTTTATTTACAGCAGCAAGGAGTGTAGATTTCAGACTTGTTATTCATGAAGTTTGGGAGAAAGAAGGACCAAAACAACATGTTTACATGCTTAAATATCCATTCCTTGGGTTGAGTAATGCATTAGTTCATATTAGTCCACTTTGGGAGATGGATTAGAAGTCAATGTTTGTCTCAGGCTTCCTTGTTTTTGAAACTTTCATGGATAGTTTTCAGTGGTTCACCAAAGAAGTCAATAATTTCTTCACTATGCATTTGGAGTTGATTGGCACTCGGGAATGTGTTGTGTATTTCTTCTAGGGTGTGGTGGATCATTCTTGGTCAGGTATCCTTGTTTGGCATCCTTGATGTGGTATGAAAAATCTTTTTGGGTGTGGTAGGAAGGTTCCTTGGAGGGATAAGGATCAAAATTTCAGAATTAATGGTGTTGTTCCCTTCCTTACCAACCACTTGATGGTCCCATTTGTTCATCAACCAATGGATTGGAGAGAAATTTTAAGTATGGATTGGAATGATGAACAGATGGTTATCCTTGGGAGTTTTCATTGGTTCAGACAGGGGCAGATTTTGAGACATGAGCTTGCTGATTGGTTGTAGACCAGCCACCCTACACGGAGAGTCACTCTCGTTCAATAGAGTTGGTTCATTTTATCTTGTCAAAGAGGTGGTAAATTCCAGTTGGAGATTGCTTTGGTGTATTTTCCAGCCACTTATGAGTTGTTGGGGTGCAACAGAATGCTTATTCCACGTGCTCCTACTTGGAAATTCTTATGGCCCTACCATTATCTCCTGTGTAGAGCGCATTGTACTCCGTTGTTTCCAGCCTTGAACAGCAGTGATCATTGGTTTCTTCAGATTTTCCCTACTCTTAGAGTACATCTTATGGTGGTTTGGAGAGAAAATTTGAGCAAAGAAAGGCTCTTTGCTGTGATGAAGTCTTCAGAGAGATTGTTTTCAGCTGTGGTTATGAGCAGATGTGATATTTTGGATGCTGATTTTCAATTTTGCAGCAGCTGTTTATCTTCTTGGATGCTGATTTTCCTTAAATCAGATCTCAAGTTGACCATTTCAGACTTGTTCGGCAATTGGTGCATTCATTTTCAGACTTTCCAATCTCTTATCAGCGATGATTTTTGGCCCCAAATGGGAGAAATGAGGATTTGGAGTGATCTAAATCTGTATTTAGATAGTGTTCAAGTTCGTTTCGGTGGCTATCTTTGCACATTTTCTTGTACATATGCTTGGGGTAGCGAACCTATGCTTGATTTTGTTCAACTTTCTAAGACTCTTGGAGAGAGATTGGTGAAAGTTTTCAGAAGTCTTCTTGGATATATCAGAATTATTCAAAAGAGGCATTGTACATCCTTGAGGAGTTTTGAGGATGAGACTGATGATGCACTTATGACTCAATGGCTCACTTACAACTTATATGCTTCCTTATGGATCAAAAGTACAATGCGCTCTACTATCCATGAGCTTGACTTGTTGTAACCTAAATCTTGTTCTTCTCTCCTCCTACTCCTCTCAAGGTTATTTATCCTTGCTTGCATGGTCTCTCTCTCCCTTCTCCATTGCCTTTCTTCCCTTGCTCTGGCCTGCTCTCTTGCTGCTTCTTGTTCTCTTCTTTCCCTTCTCGCCCTTTCCAAGATTTCCCTTAACTCCTCCAACTCTCTTGCCAATTGATTTTTAGGTGCCATTGCTAATTATTCAATCCCTAAAGGACCTACTTACTGCTCTGATACCACTCTGATGCAGAGGCTATGGGACTTTTGGAAACACACAATGATTTCAAGGATTTCAATGAAGCAGTCTCAAATCTCTTCCAGGCACCCTTGTGGAGATAAGCCTCAATAATGCACTTATGACTCAAAACCTTCTTCTATGGACCCAAACCCTAGGAATGTTCTTAAGAGATGCAAACAAACTTGTCTTGACTGGTTTCAAGCCCCAAACCTCTGACTTAAACACAAACTCACTTTTTGCACCTTGACTAGGCTTCTAGCCCAACTAGGCCTCCTACAGTGATTTTTTTAACTTTACTCACAACTTCCCCAAAGGACTTACCAAAATAATGATTGATTTAGATGTCTTTTGAGATGATACACAACATACCCAAATCTTGTTGGCACTTGTTTTGGATCAGATTCCCCAAAACCTGTTGTTTCCTCAAAATCTAGGCCTAATTAGGCCCCTTTTTCAAAGCAACCCCTCTCTAAACTCAACCCCTGACTATGAAACTTTCAAAAGTCTCTTAAAACATTCGCAAACCAAGGATTTTCAAGTTTCAATACTCCTATTTCACCCTTAACACAAAACCCTCACTAAATGGCTCTAAAACTAGGGCCTTTTGAAATCTAGCCTTCCCAACGCTTCCAAAACCTATTTTTGGACTTTTCACCAATAACTCAACATGTTTCAACTATTTCAACTCAAAAAGATACCCCTTATTAAGGCAAATCTCCTGCTGCTACACTTTAGGCACCATTTTCATGCCCTTTTCCTTGCTAAAACTCGGTGTACACCTTAGAATTCCTCTTCCCTGCACATTAGCTTGTTATATTTGTATTATACATGTTAGAATAGATCCATTTCACAAGTTACAGCATCATTCCCTCATGAAATGGATCAAACATCCATGAAAAACCTCAAAATTAGTGAAAAATCTGCACTTTCTTGAGGACAGTCAGCAATATAATACAAAGAACTGATTATAAACGTGTATCAGAACATGAGAGGGATTAAATACATGTAGATACAAGTCTCTAAATCATTCCATGGTTCATTTCATCAATAACAATCAGATATTCATCAAAAAAACACAAGAAATATGCAAGAAATTGCTGTTTTTTTTTGCTTTTTCCTGTAGCAGTCCGTACAAAATCTGTACCAGCAACCCAAACTCCGTACAAATGATTACTTTAGGGTTATAGACCCATCCCACAACTGCTCAAACCGTTTGGAATTGGTTTGATTACATTAAAGTTGCTAAAACTCCTAAAAATCACTTTCCCGCCCAAAGTTGGAAGTTTAAAATTTGAATTTTCAACTTTTATTTTATTAAATCCTACTAACTAAAAAGCCTTCAAACCTATTAAATGGAATTATTCAACCTTAATTAACATGATTAAAACACTAAAAACCTATCTAGACTCTTAGGACATTATTTGTCCAATTACAATGCATTTTGGTCCTATGGTCCTTATCAGGACCCTTAGGACATTTGACTCCTTTAATGTTTTTAACCATTTCAAAAGCCATTATAGGCTTCAAAATGTCATAATTAATGTTCTGAGTTCCTTGATAGGTCTTCATGACCCTTGCATCCTCCTGTCTCTTGAAGTGTTCCTTAAAGGAGCACCCGAGCCCTTCAAGGAACACTTCAAGTGCCAGGAGGTTGCAGGGGTCTTGAAGACTTATAAACCACTCCAAAACATCAACTATGATATCTTGCAGCCTATAATGGCATTTGGCATGGATGAGAGTAGTTGGAAGATTAAAAGTCCTAAGGGTCCTGATAAGGACCCTAGGACCAAAATGCAATGTAAATGGGACAGTCATGTTTTAGGGGTTTAAATAGTGATCTAATGCTTAAATTGTGCCAAATAAGGTTGGAAATTAAAAATCCAATAGTTTTAGATAGTAGAGTTTAATAAATTGTAAATTGGAAATTCAAATTTTTGAATTCCAACATTGGGCGAGAAAGTAGTTTTTTGATGTTTTAATCACTTTAATGTAAACTAATCAATCCAAAACGGTTTGAGAAGTTGGAGAAAGGTTATTCAAAGCCATAGAAGTCATTTGTACGGAGGTTGGGTGGCTGGTACGTTTTTTGTAAGGACTGTTTTCAAAAAATCAAGAGAAACTACAGTTTTTTTGCATTTTTCTTGTGTTCATTTGATGAAAAATTGATTGCCATTGAAGATATGTCTGGTTGGATGCTTTGGGAACTTGTATTTACATGTTTTAAGGCCTTTTTATGCTCTGATAAGCAACAGCAATCAATTCTTTGTATTTTATAACTGACTGTCCTCAAGAAAGTGCAGATTTTCATTGATTTTGAGGGTTTTTATGGATGATTGATCCATTTCAAGGTAGAATGATGTTGTAACCTTTGAAATGGATCACTTCTAACATGTATAATACAAACCTAACAAACTAATGTGCAGGAAAGAGGAATATTAAGGTGTACACCAAGATTGGACAATGCAAAGTGCATGAGGATGGGGGCTAAAGTATAGCAGCAGGAGATTTTCCTTAATAAGGGACAAGTTATTGAGTTTGTATTGATTTATTATGTTGATCTAATGGTGAAAAGTCAAAGAGGGGGTTCTGGAAGTGTTTGGAAGGTGAGTAACTAAAAAGCCCTAGTTTTGAGGCAATTTATGGAGGGTTTTGTGTTTGAGCGTATTAAGAGTGTCATAGAAGACTAAAAGCTTGAAAATCCTTGGTTTGGGAACATTTTAAGGGACTGTTGAAAGTTTCATAGTCAGGGGTTGAGTTTAGAGAGGGGTTGCTTTGAAAAAGAGGGCTAATTAGGCCCTAAATTGGAGGAAACAGCAGATTTTGATTGGTGTGCTCCAAAACAAGTGACATCAAGAATCTAGTATGTAATGTATCATCACAAACCACATCTGGTTCAATCATTAGTTTGGAGGGTCCTTTGGGAACATTGAGTGGAAGTTCAAGAATTCACCGCTGGAGGCCTAGTTGGGCTAGAAGCCTAGTCAAGGTGCAAAAGTAAGTTTTGTCTAAAGACAGAGGGTTGGGGCTTTGTAGTCATTCAAGACAAGTGTAATTGTGCCCCTTAAGAGCATTCCCAGGGTTTGGGTCCATAGGAGAAGGAATTGTGTCATAAGTGAGCCATTTAGGCATTGTTTCCACAGGGGTGTCTAGAAGAGGTTTGTGAGTGCATCTTTGAAATCCTTGAAATCATTGTTGTTTTCCTAAAGTTCCCTTACCCTCTGCATCATTTCTTCACTATGCATTTGAAGTTGATTGGCACTCGGGAATGTGTTGTGTATTTCTTCTAGGGTGTGGTGGATCATTCTTGGTCAGGTATCCTTGTTTGGCATCCTTGATGTGGTATGAAAAATCTTTTTGGGTGTGGTAGGAAGGTTCCTTGGAGGGATAAGGATCAAAATTTCAGAATTAATGGTGTTGTTCCCTTCCTTACCAACCACTTGATGGTCCCATTTGTTCATCAACCAATGGATTGGAGAGAAATTTTAAGTATGGATTGGAATGATGAACAGATGGTTATCCTTGGGAGTTTTCATTGGTTCAGACAGGGGCAGATTTTGAGACATGAGCTTGCTGATTGGTTGTAGACCAGCCACCCTACACGGAGAGTCACTCTCGTTCAATAGAGTTGGTTCATTTTTTCTTGTCAAAGAGGTGGTAAATTCCAGTTGGAGATTGCTTTGGTGTATTTTCCAGCCACTTATGAGTTGTTGGGGTGCAACAGAATGCTTATTCCACGTGCTCCTACTTGGAAATTCTTATGGCCCTACCATTATCTCCTGTGTAGAGTGCATTGTACTCCGTTGTTTCCAGCCTTGAACAGCAGTGATCATTGGTTTCTTCAGATTTTCCCTACTCTCAGAGTACATCTTATGGTGGTTTGGAGAGAAAATTTGAGCAAAGAAAGGCTCTTTGCTGTGATGAAGTCTTCAGAGAGATTGTTTTCAGCTGTGGTTATGAGCAGATGTGATATTTTGGATGCTGATTTTCAATTTTGCAGCAGCTGTTTATCTTCTTGGATGCTGATTTTCCTTAAATCAGATCTCAAGTTGACCATTTCAGACTTGTTCGGCAATTGGTGCATTCATTTTCAGACTTTCCAATCTCTTATCAGCGATGATTTTTGGCCCCAAATGGGAGAAATGAGGATTTGGAGTGATCTGAATCTGTATTTAGATAGTGTTCAAGTTCGTTTCGGTGGCTATCTTTGCACATTTTCTTGTACATATGCTTGGGGCAGCGAACCTATGCTTGATTTGGTTCAACTTTCTAAGACTCTTGGAGAGAGATTGGTGAAAGTTTTCAGAAGTCTTCTTGGATATATCAGAATTATTCAAAAGAGGCATTGTACATCCTTGAGGAGTTTTGAGGATGAGACTGATGAGCTTTTTGCAAAGAGTTGTTTTCTTCTTTGCAAGAAGCCTTGAAGGAGTCACAAGGGCAGTCGTGACTCTACTTAACGCTTTGAGGAGTTATGCTAATGAAAATGTTTTTGACATGATTAGATTATTCTTCTCTGTGCCAAGAATGGTGATAGTCATTGGCATTCAGATATTGACTCCTCAAAGTCTTTTGGGTGTGAGATGCTGCAAAGTCTTGGTTCCAATCCTTCCATGTTTCTCAGTTTGAATTTCATGCATGTTAACTCTTTGAGGTTGCAGGGAAGATTAGTGCAGTTTTGGTACGATGGCTTCATTTGTGTAACCAGAGTGGTGCAGCATCAGCTTGGTGGGTCTTTCCAGAGATGGATATGGGACCCTAGGATCCAACTCGATTTGGTGTGGATCAGTTTTAATGTTTGGAGTGTAGTGGTATTGTTTGAGGACAAGCAATTTTGGGAAGAGCGGATTGTAATGTCCCCATTTTAGCTCTACACTCTTCATTGGCAATTAGCCTATTTCTGGAAACCCGTGGGCTAATCAAAAAATGCAAATTAAGGTTTCCTATTTTATAGGAGCTTTCAGTTGAGCTTTTGATGGCTCACATGCAAGTTTTTTTGGTAGTCTGTTCTTTGGAGCTTTTTGGGTTTTTGGAGAGCTTCAAGGTAAGGTAACATGCATGTTGAAAAAATGACATGCATTTCTCTTTGGTACCTTGCATGTAGGAAAGGTTTATGGGTTTTTTTGGGTTTTCAAAGATCTCCAAGGTAGTATGACATGCATCTAAATCCGTCAATTTTTCTAGGCACTTACTATTTTTAGTAAGTCATGATTACTGCTCAGTTGGTGTTCAAATGAAGTTTTGCAAATTTACTATTTATAGTAGTTTGCTATTTTTGGTCAAGTCTATTTATAGCAGTATCATTCCAGCAGCAGCTTAGTCATCTCCAGTTCATCTTTCTATTTTGGGCAGTGAGGTAATTCAATTATGGCATTGGCTTCTCTCTCTCTCTTTGGAGCTAAGTTTCAATACTTAGTCAATTTTCAATTGTCGCTTTTGGACCCCATGCCTAGTCAATGACTTTAAGTTGTTTTTAAAAGGGGGCCTTCAAATGGACGTCCAAGTGAGGAAATTAATGCCTTCATTAATGTTTTAAAATGCTCTTTAAGTTGGACGCCAAGGAGGGAGATATTAAGTATTTTTAATATTTTAAAATTTCATTGTGGAGATGGGCGTCCCTTTGAGGAAGCTGAAGAGTTTTCTTTTTGGAAGTTACAAATTCATTCATTTGCCCATTGAAGCTTATTTAATGATGCCTTGCTCCTTCATTCTCATCTTTTGGAAATTATGATAACGTTATGTTGCTAAATTGAATTCAGAGCTGCTTCGAGGAGATCCCTCCTAGCACATTTACTTCGCCATTCTTCAAGCTTGAAACGATAGCTTCCTAGATGGCATTCTGAAGACCGTGCTTCACTCAGGAGTGCGGATAGAGCTTATTCAAAATTGCTATAGCAGATTGTTGTTGTATAATATGTTATTTTTTATTATTATAGGCAGATTGTTGGTTTATAATCTGTTTATATTACTGCAGGACATGCTAGCTGAAGCACATTTCTGTTCGTGGCTTCACCAGCATATTTTATTTGGTTCTAGGTATTTGCTCAAGCTGTTCTCCTATGTAGGGCGCCCAATTCTGCAAGTTTTTGGAATTTATTACTGAGTTTTGGATTTTTGGGGGAAGGTCGACCCTTCCTAGAGGCCATACCATCTCCTCTTGGTTGCATTGGAAATCGTGCCAATTATTTGAAGTTGTTTTGGCATCATTTGATCATTGGAATTTGGACGCCTTGGTTAGAGGCTTCAGTTGTTTACTGTTTGAAATCTTTCTGAGCTGATTTGAAGAAGTGGCGACCATTTTGGTGAATTTCTTACTTGTTGGTCTGATTTTTTGTATTTACTGTTTCTAATCAAACTTGTTTATTTTTGTCATACTACAGATTTGAGCTCAATTTCTATATCATTCTCATATTGTATCAGTTATAGGTTTTTACTCTAACTCTTTGTGGCTTTGGAAGAATAACTCCATGTTTTTGCAGCTGAAAACTCTATCTTTGTAAAGCTGGTTTAGTAGTACTAACAGTTGTTTATTTATTGCTGCATTTTAAATGTTTGTAATTACTCCCACTAAAGAAGTGGTTGAGTTAAATAATTTACTTTCAGCATTTTGTTAAATTCCCCCCACTGAATAAGTGGCAAAGCGGATTCATGGTCAGCTTGGCGCCTTATTATTTGTAATTAGTTTTGCTCCCGCTGAATAAGTGGTCGAGCTTATGGTTGGTTATCCACCTACTCTTGTATTTACTTTCATTCACGGTCGGCTAGCTGTCTAGTAGCTTTGTAATTTCATTTTCTAGTTGCTAACGATCCCCAACACCGTATGCTCTCACCTCGCCCACATTGTGATCTTGGTGACCAAAAGGTGAAGGGTTACTTTCCAACCTAGCTTATATTTGGAGCTAACGCTAACAGTGGCAGTTTGTGCTGATAAAATCCGAAAAAAATTAAGGGGGAATATTACAGGAAGAGAGTGTAGACCAAAGATCTAAGCATATGCTCTTCAAATTTGTAGTTTATACTTTGGTGTAAAGAAATAAGAAGAGAACTAAAACTAGTGTGATGGATTACAAAACAATTAAATCAAATTGTATACACGTGCATTCATCCCATTGACATCTTATATAGTATAAACCATTATATATTCATTATCTATCTTGGTAGTACATAGTCATCAGTCTCTCACCCAATATCTTTCTCACATATCTTATCTCTCTCTCTCTCTCTCTCCTCTATTCTATCTTTCCTATCTCTTCTTCTATATCTCTTATCCTTCAAATGTGCTACTCCTCCATATCACACACATGTGATATGTATATATATAAGTTATTACATATAAGGACATGTCCTTTGTTATGACTCTTTAGCTTTGTCACAAGTCAATTGTATGTGTCAAACTTGGTTGGTGATGTCTATCTAAGTCAATCATGCTTGGGATGTGTTCCTTTGTGCTACCATCCTTTCGCACCCTTGCGGGTTTTAACCATTGGCCTCCATTAGGCTGCCCTTTCAAGTTTTCAACCTAATAGGAGTAGCAAGGCTCTATCCTACCAATAATTACCTCAAGAGCCTTAATTCCTAGTGATGTTTGTTTAATTGGCACTAAAACCAAGTGTGGATACACCCTCTTGGGCAATGCATTCTAATAAGTTTGCTCTCCATAGTTGATAGGATGATAGACACTTCATTGTAATACCAATTTTGATGGTAACCTTAACGGTAGCTATAATGCACTATCTATAAGCATTTCTTACAATAGTATTTTGACACTCAGGCGACATTGGTTCTTGGGGGTTGTTTCACACCGCTTTCTTATTGCATCATTTCAATATTTTTGACCTTTTTGTGTGCACTCCTCTCAAATTCAACATCTTTTTCTTTTTGTCTCCTACCACTTTTGTATGGCTTATTGTCTAAACTTCCAACACTCTTTGATCCAAAGCAATTGAATTGGTTCAAATGCATTTTCCTTGGCCAATACCATGCTTACTTTTTGTATCAGCATCAAGTCTCTTATCCTTCATCTTTTTGTGGAGTTAAAAATTTGTTCTTACAATGGGGTGATATATAATTCTTCCTTCATTTCCGTCATTCTCCAAGTAAATCTTATAGGGGGATCTTGGTGTATTTTTAATGCACCTTAATTTTTTGTAATAGTTTAATTACAAAATAAATTAGAATATCCTTAAATATTATAGTTAGTTGGGAAATTAGTTACTATTAAAGATTTGAGGTAGTTATTAATCTCAATCTCATTTGGGCTGAATGGTTGTTAGCGTTGAAGTTAGCAACCAAGATCTTCAATCCACAACACCAAATAACCTTCCACACACAGGAGAGAGAAGCAACAACAGACAATACTATTCCACCAATCAAGAATACAATATTCACAATAAGCTCAAGATACAAGAGAAGTCGTGCTTATATAGGCAAGGTGAGACCTAGGAAGGCATAAGATTAAAACAGGTGTCAAAATCATATGCCATGTGATAAAAAGAGATAAGATCACATGACAACTAAGACTTCTAGAAGATTACTAAGACCTAGGTAAACTTAAAAGGTGAATAGGACCTACTAGGTGAACTAGTTAGGTAAAATACCTCATTCACACCAACAGTTAGACTATGATTGGCTTGCAATGGAATGTTACTTACTCCAATTTATCATCAACTTAGTCTTTTTATGACATCTTAGCTAGTTTTTCACCTGAAATGTATTTCTATTTGAGTGCACCTGAATTGCACATTTTTGTAAGTAGGAATAATGTGGAAATACATGATAATTAGCATTTGATCCATGTCAGCTGTCATTTAAATTAATAAAATAGCCTTCATACTGTTGCCCTATCTCATAATCCAATGGCATGTTGTAGGGTTAAAAACCTCGAAATGAAAGATGGATGGAGTTGGATATTTCAAATTTCCCTTCAGATTTCTCAATTGAAATTTACCGGTACAATTTTGTAACAAATCTACTATCTAGTGAGCTAGTTTATTGTTTGAATCATGTGCATTTGAAAGGATTTTCAACTCCTACAGAGAAGCTGTCATTAGACATAAAATATTCAGCAAACACCAAAATTAGATTCAGAGAATGCTTCCAGGGTACCATCGATTGCAGTTGTATGTAATTTTAAGAGATCCATGAATTGTTGAAATGCTTAGGTGATTCTTGGACATGGACTGAAAAACCTTACGCAGACTTGTGTGGACAGCAAAATTAGATTCAGAGGGTAACTGCAATGGTACCACTGATTGTTGTTGATATTTTAACAGTTCTAACTTCTCTGCTTGTATTCTGTGTTGTTAAACGCTTCGGTGATTCTTGTACATTTATGGTTATATGAACACAACTACATATGAACCCAGGTCAATTTTGTACTGATATGCACTGGGATGCACAGCATTGAGACTTGGACTCAACAGATCCATTTTGGGCTCAGAATTAGTCTAGGGGGGGAAAAAATGACAAAATCTGGGTAGATTTTGCAAATTAAAACGAGAAAAACTCAATCAAAGTCACCAAAAAACTGACCAAATCCACAAAAAAAGAGTCCTCCATGTGCAAATCATGTTTTTCTTGTGGATTTAAAAATGAGGGAGGGAGAGAAGTATTGCAGCTCAAAATTATTTTCAACTTTATTATTGCATGTCTTTTTGTTGAGTGATAAGTCCCACTCAGGCAAGTCCACCGGATTGACCTGCAATGGTACCACTGATTGTTGTTGATATTTTAACAGTTCTAACTTCTCTGCTTTTATTCTGTGTTGTTAAACGCTAAGGTGATTCTTGTACATTTATGGTTATATGAACACAACTACATATGAACCCAGGTCAATTTTGTACTGATATGCACTGGGATGCACAGCATTGAGACTTGGACTCAACAGATCCATTTTGGGCTCAGAATTAGTCTAGGGGGGATAAAAATGACAAAATATGGGTAGATTTTTCAAATTAAAACGAGAAAAACTCAATCGAAGTCACCAAAAAACTGACCAAATCCACAAAAAAAGAGTCCTCCATGTGCAAATCATGTTTTTCTTGTGGATTTAAAAATGAGGGAGGGAGAGAAGTATTGCAGCTCAAAATTATTTTCAACTTTATCATTGCATGTCTTTTTGTTGAGTGATAAGTCCCACTCAGGCAAGTCCACCAGATTGACCAGAGCTTACTGAGCTTGGGGCTCAGTAAGTTTAGCTGAGACTCATGAGTCTTAAAATAATGTTAGAACCAAAGGTCTCCTGTTGGTGATAGGCTTCATTGGTTCCTTTCAGCTCTCCCTTCTTTGTATGGAACCTTGGAGCCCTTTCATGAATAAGCGAAATATGATGGAGGGAGAGAAAGTATTGCAGCTTAAAATTATTTTCTTCTTTATTGTTGCATGTCTTTTTGTTTTGTGATAAGTCCACTGAAGCAAGCCCACCCAATTAACCAGAGCTCACTGGGCTTAGGACTCAGCAAGTTTAGCTGAGGCTTATTGAGACTCAAAAGAATGTTAGAACCAAAGTTCTTATATTGGTGATAGCCTTCATCAGTTTCTTTGGGCTCTCCCTTCTTTCTATGGAACCTTCCAGCCTTTTCATGAATAAGCAAAAAATGAGGGAGGGAGAGAAGTATTTCAGCTTTAAATTATTTTCTTCTTTATTATTGCATGTCTTTTGTTGAGCGATAAGTCCACTAAGGCAAGTCCCCTAGATTGACCAAAGCTCACTAGGCTTGGGACTCACTGAGTCTCAAAATAACGTTAGAACCAAAGTTTTTATGTTGGTGATAACCTTCATTAGTTCCTTTTGGCTCTCCCTTCTTTCTATGGAACCTTCACGCCCTTTCATGAATAAGCATCAAGGAAGAACATGTGATTACATTGAGTCGATATGAAAATGAAGGGAACCTCCTCAGAACTATATTTGTCTTTATTGTAAAGAAATGGGAAAAAGGGTGAGTGATACAATTGAAATGTTACCCAACCCATCTTCTTTATAATTAACAGTGTGTTTGATCGTTTCACCAAAAACTATAAAGTATTAAAAAAAAAAACATAATGAATGTCAAATTTTGTCATATCCTCTTTTCTAATTAAATAAATTGGGGATCCATTTCTTTATTTCTTATGGGCTAAGGGCATAAAGTTAGGGAAAAATGTAATAATAATATTTGAAGTTGGACCCAGTAACTTTATTTTAAAACATTGTAAAAAGACAACTTAATTATTATTATTATTTTAATAACAGGGCCATCTAACTAGGACATTATAAGATCTTATGAAATATTTTATTAAGAGTATTTTCGAACACTTTTGGAGGAGATTTTTAGAGGGAAAAGGAAATTCAAATTAAAGGGGCTCAAAAGGAGCCTATAAAAGGGAGAGAATAGCTCAAAGAAAATTACCCATTGTTTATGAAATCAAAACCCTCATTTTATCTGATAGTTTGAGCATTTGTGTTCCATTTATTTCTTCTAAGGATGCAAATCCTTGGGGTGCAGAGATTTGGAGGATGAAAACCCTCTTAGTTTCCAAGCAAGAGCAAAGAACAAAAACCCTCTTGTTCTTTGAGACGGTTTCATGATTCATCCAATAATTGCAGTTAAGCTACGAAAATTGTAGTGTTTGTCCAGTTTCCAGTTGGTTTGTAAGTTCCATGTGTTTGCATTTCAGTGTGATGGGTTTATTACATCATTTCAATTTGCTATGGTGCTGCTACAATACTCTGTCATAATAATAAATATTTATAACAGCTGTTTTTACCAGCATATGAGTTCTTACATTTTTATCAAATAAATGCTGCTGCTCCAATATTTTTATATTCTCTGAGTTTGTTGTTCCAAAATATCAATGTGATTGCAGCTGCACAATATTGATTATTCACAGTTTATGGTAACAATCATATATATCAGATTTCAATATTACATATGCATTGGTTAGGGGTTGATCATTTATATTCTTGCATCTATATTTGGTGCTGCCATCTGACAGCGTTTTATATTCAGTTATTTGTAGTTTGATCAGTGGTGGATTTGTGTGTGTTCATCATTATTTGTAAGGGTTTCAATAATAAACATTGGTATTAGATGCTGCTGCTCAGATAGTAATCTCAAAAATTGCAGAGTTCATAAAAATATTAAAAAGGGACATTACAAATTTAAACGCCATACATCCCAAAAATAAACAATAAATCTTACTTTCTGAAGATCATAGTAAGGTTTTCGCTTTCTCTTGCGGTTCTCTGTGAGCTCCTGCACCCAGCAACAAAATGTATGAGTCTATAAAACCCAGCTATTACTTTAAACTAGAACTTCCCAGGTGGCTGATATGTTTAAGACAAATTCTGGTGAAACTTAAAGAAAAATTTGATGAAACATGCCCAGATATAGCTAACATTTGTTATTATCTACTGATTTCTACCTTTAGTTAACAGATAATTTAAGCAGATTTTACAGAAACACAATGCAGGTAATACTTTAACCCAAACAGTCATAACTTATATTTTAAAGTAGATTCTCCTTATATTTAACCGTGAAAGCAAATTTGACTGAATTTAACATTTAATATCAAACCAAATGTCGCTGAAACTTAACCCAGAATGGTTATATTAAACTGTTTCGAGCAGATTCTATACCAAGAGTAGGAGATATTTCAAAATGAACTTAACTAAAATTTAACATTTTGCATCAAAGAATGTTTTAACAAAATTAAACAAGGTACCTGTAAAACAATACTATACTAAATTTTACTAAAGCTCGCCTTTTCGTATCAGAGTAAACCCTGCAGAACTTTATTTCAAGGTAAATTTGAACGGGATTCATCTCATGCCGCTAAAATCTGACCTCGTTTAGCAAACAATTTTACTGAAATTAGCAAGTTCCAGTAAATTTATATCGGACTAAAAGCTGACATTTTAAAGTGGACTTTACCGATTTCAAACCTTCATATCAAACAAAATGCTAACGAAGTTTAACCAGGTAAAAGTCATACAATATTGTCGTAAAACTTACTGAAACTCGAAGCAAAATTCAGAAAAACTTAAACAAATTACTGAAACATGAAGCAAAGTTAGCCGATTTATAGTTAAAAAATAACCGGGTGTAGTTGATATTTCAAATTAAAATTTTCTGACATTGTACCCTTTCTATAAAAGCGGATAATACCTAAGTATAACCCATACTAAATTTTATTTTTTTCGGAAAATTCGCCCTTAAGTATCAGGACAAACCTCGCAGAACTTTAACCTGCGGTATACTTTACTGCAATTCAACTAATATATGACGTAAAGTCAGAACAAATAAGGCATAAAATGCCCGCCCCTACCTTCCATTTTTTACGATCCTGCTTAGTAGCATTAGCGTCTGGTTCCATGGCCGCCTTGTCGCTGGGTATTTTAGGACCCTTGGCATGGGTAAGGTGTTTATTTTTAGACTTGTCAAACTTTGGCTTCAAAGGTTTGGTGCTGCCATTCTTAACAGGCTTATTATAATCCTTTCCTTCTGTTTTTGAATGCTTCATCTTTTTGGTGCTGCCATTCGTAACAGGCTTAGTATAATCCCTTCCTTCTGTTTTTGAATGCTTCATCTTCTTCGCAGGCGACGTGTTGGTCTTCCGGTCGTTTCTGAATGTTTTGCTTGCATTGGAATTGTCATCAGAAACGCTCTTGCGCTTCTTGGATTTGTGAGGAGCGTCAGCCGCCATGTTTGGTCTGCGCCTCTGCTACTGGTTTTGGTAAAACCCTAAACCCTTTGATATCAACCAAACAACTTGGACCAGAAAGCTAGGTAAAAGGTTGGGCTAGAAACAGAAAAATGCACTCCCCTTGCGTTTAGTTGTTACAAAACATAGGCAATATCTTAGTCATAGGCAATATCTTAGTTCAGCGACTCTCTCCTCAAAGGGCACGATGCTAAAGTTTTGCACTAGAGAAAATTAGTGCAAATATTTGTGTGGGCGAAGCACTAGTTTTTTGTGTACCGATTTTTATTTAATGCAAGATAAAAAATTAATTCATTTTATTAATGTTATTTTAGTGTTTTGTTATTGTTTTTTTTTCCTTTCAAAAATAGTTGTATTTTAGTTTTTCATGGTTTGGTTGAATTTGGGTGGATTGACTTATAATTTTTTATTGATTAAAAAAAAAAGACATTTAATAGTACTGTTAATATATACTAATTGTTCAATTTAAGAAACTATTGTTTGTGAGCAATCAATTCACATTTACTTTCAATCTTTTACCAAAATGAACATAAATACAAAATGTAGAAGCATATAATAAGCATGAAAGAGTATTGATTGTCAATTTTTAAAAATTGTACAAAACGATCTTTTAATTTCATGTTTAATTTTATTTTTTTGTGAGTGAAGTTTGTGGTGTGTAGTTTTATAGTTTATTAGGGTTTTGATGTTTGTATTGTGTTGTTTGATAACTAGCATACCTATCTTTAGAAAAATCTATGAAGAAGACATCGAGAAAAATCTTTCTTGAGTTATCTATTTGCTTGAATAAAAGTACAAGAAAAATAGAGATAGTCAAATAAAAATAAACACTTGGAGAATGATATTTCTTGACCTTTTATGTTAGGATTAAGGTGGTGATCTACCTTGTAAATCCTATGTCATATTCCATGGTTCCAACATCCTTGGAAAGTGTCTCTAAGCACTTAGGGTGTATTGGGAAAATATTTTGTAATATTAATTTCTCACCATTGTTTGTAATATATTCATAAGGGGTGATGGGTCCACTAACAACAGTAAAGGTGATTTGTGGACATAAGTATTTAATATTGTTTTCCCCACATGGATGCTTAGAATGGGATAATAAAAGATAAGGAAAAGGACAAATGAGTGGTTGTTGATATTCTCCAAGTGTCTCTTAGAATGCCATCATTTATTACATTTAATGTAATGTTTATTTCTCAAGTTTGGGAGCCCAAGTTGAAGAAAAATTATTGGAGCCAAAATCATTGTCTTTTCGTATTTCGAGGAGGTAATCCAAGGGTTGGGGGCGTTTGGAATGAAGAGCCATCTTTGAGGGACTTGTTTGGGGCTTAAGACCTCTTCACACATCTATAAATTTACCCTCTTGGATGTAGAAAAGATGAGCAACAGTTGGATGTACAATTTTATTGCAAGAACAAGGACGGGTTGGAGCATAAGGAGGTTGTTTATAGGTGCATAGGTGTTTCCATGGTGGAGGAAAAGAGGAGAATGGAAGTGAATATATTATAATCTCATTTATTTGAAGATAATGCATACTTGGCCTCTCTTCTTGGTGGAGTTTTTTTTCCACAAGGGTTTCTCCACATACATCGTGTGTTATTGTTGTCTATTTTTCATAATTATTAGCATTCATTAAATGTTTGGGTTAAATGATTATTTATTGTTTTGGTTCTTAATCCTCATAAAAGGCGTTGGTCATATTATCTTTAGTTTGAAACTTGTGTAAAAAAGGTTTTAATAAGTTTGGCTTGCCAAATACATATTTTTCCACGTCCAAAAAGCCAAGTTTTCCATGTTGCATGCAAGGAAGAGGGAAAACCTCTTGAAAGAAGTTTAGTTTTGCTAAGCTTGAGTTCCTCTTTGAGTTTTCTAGGGTTTCATCACAAAGAGGCTCTTCTTCATTCTACAAAGTTCAATGGTAACCATCAAAACTTTAGTTTCTTGAGGTTCATTACATGCAATATGGGTGTTAGACTATCTTTTTATTGAAGACAAAGAGTTAAAGGGAGTTGTGGATCCTCTAAAGTCATGGGTTTTCAGTCATGCTCAGCCATGCATTGTTGAAGTTGTGGAGCTTTTAATGCACAGGTCTATATGTTTGGTCCTTTGAAGCCCTTGCACTATCATTTTTTTTTTAAGTTTTGAAATGATGAATGTAAAAGATGATAGGCATTTAGGAGTTGAAAATATATTCTCAAACTAGTATACTCTACAAATTATAATAAGTAAAGAAATAGATGAAAAATCTTCATGATAGATGGGAGGGCAATCCTAATATGAGTTTAGTTTCAAGCTCAAAGAAAACACTAACCTATGCTCATAACCATTTGCAAATCATAATAGAGAATAAATGCCAATATCTTGAGGTAACAATGAGAGTCAATGAGACAAAAGGATGAACCATAAAAGACAGCGAAGCATCATCAAGATGAAGCATCATCAAGAGCAATATTTTTATAAGACAGTCATAGAGATGCAAGATAGTGGGTATATAGAGAAGTATAGATTGTGTTCTCTTATGAATAGGCATGGAAATTATGACATAGAAATATACCTATAATATCCTATATAGGCCAAGTGATTAGAAGATATTTTCATATAACAAAGAAATGACAAAGACAAGATTTATAGAGTGGTAGTGGCAAAGAGATGCAATCTCACGTTCATAAGAGGATAGTCATATAAATGTGTTTATTCATACTTAAATTTGAAATAATAGTGAGCATAAATGATTCTTAATAGGTAAATATGACAATTTTTATGCTCATATATAATGACGGACTTTAAGAAGGACAGTCATATTTTATATGATAGTGAAGGAAGACTAGACACAACCCTATGATCACAGGGACAAGACAAAGGATATCATGACTCTACACATTTTCCCACCTATGAATGATCCTATATTCTTGTAAGTGACCATATGAAAGAGGTTGTTATGCACACTCAATAAAGGTCACCATATTAACATAATAGTCATCAAGCAAAGAAGTGGACAGTAAAAAAGGCAAGAACAGTGATCATGAAATTTAGAAAGGACAATGCTCAGCAGTACTCATGAATCATCACAATAGAGGATAGTTCAAACATTAGAGAAGGATCTTGTCTTACAAGTTCTTTAACATAGAGAGAACATGTATAATGAAGGCATGAAGACAATGCTTGCTCTTATAGCATGATAGGAGCAAGATTTTTTGAGGACAGTGGTATAAAGAGTAGCATGACATCTTTAAATGTAGAAGACTATGCACTCAATAGTCCATTAAAGGGGCAGAGTCATGAATGCATGGCAAGTGACATAGGAAAACACTCATAAAAGATTGGAAAAGGTCATGCCAGAAATAAATTGGTGACAACCTATACCAAGGTTGATTAAGGGAAATCTACAAGGTAAATGGCAGTAAGAAGTATAAGTCTCCATGACTTGGGATGATTGTTGACAAGTTCAAATCCAAAATACATGATGCTTATGCAAGAGACATAATGGTGAATTCAAGTGTTGACTTTTAGGTGCCAAATGACAACATATTTGAAGAAAGGTTAGTCATCACAATTAAATGAAGAAGGACAGTTCACAGTCCAAGATGCACAATGCCATAAAGAAGGTAGTCATATGAACAAATGAAAAACCTAAGAGAAGGACAGTGCTTTAGGTAAATGAGGTTAGTCGTGGCTTTATGACTAAGATCAAGACAAAAGGTAGTTAAGAGCAAATTTTATAGCTCTATATATGTGTAATGTCCTCATTTTAGCCCTATGCTCTTCAATGTCTATTAGCCTATTTTTGGAAACCCGTAGGCTAATCAGAAATGGAAATTAGGGTTTCCTATTTTATAGGAAGTTTTGAAGGAACTTGCATGTGAGAGTTTTTTATGCATGTCTGGTGGAGCCTTATGGGTTTTTGGAGAGCTTCAGGATGAGGTAACATGCATGATAAGAAAATGACATGCATTTCTGGCAGATACTTTGCATGTGAGAAAGGTTTCTAGGTTTTTATGGGTTTTCAAAAAGCTTCAAAATAGTGTATCATGCATCTCCATCTGACAACCTTTTCAGGCACTTACTATTTCTAGTAAGTCATGATGGTTGCCCGATTTGTGCTCAAAATGAGTTTGGAACAACTTACTATTTTTAGCAGTATGCTATTTTTAGTAAGTTATATTTCTAGCAGTGCTCCGGTTGGTAGCAGTTCGAAGTGTTTTCTATTTCGAGTAGGGCAAAATGAGTATTTTTGGTCCTTGACACTTTTTGGCTCATTTTGGCATTTGAGGATTTATTAAGTCATTTTATTATTTTAAAATATTTTTGGGCCCCTTGGCCTAGTTTAATGACTTGATGTTGTTTTCAAAGGTGGACTTTTGGAGTGGATGCCTCATGGGAAGAAGAATTAAATATTTAAATGTTATATTATGTGCCTTGTTCCTTGGACGCCTAGGAGGAGGAGATAAAAGTTTTTTTTTAAATATTAAAATGCAAACTTGAGATGGGCATCCCCTTTTGGAGGGAAAAGAAGAATTTGAAAGGTCACCTCAAAGTTTTATTTAAGAGAGGCTTTGCTCCAGCTTTTGTCATTCATTAATGTTGATTATAACGAAATGTTGCTGAAATGAATTCAGAGCTCTTGCTTCGAGGAACGCATACCTCCTAGCTCCATCCATTCAGTTTTGTACTTGCAAGACAGTACCTAACTGGATTCTGAAGACTATGCTTCATCTAGGAGTGTAGATTGAGTTTTATTTGATTTCTGAATTCATATTGCTATTGTATAATCTGATTTTGAAGTTGTTGGTTTTTGTATGGCTGTAACTCATTTTCATTCACAACTCTTTGTGTGATTTTTTATTGGTTCTAGGTATTGTAGCAATCATCTTTCCTACCTTGGGTGCTCTCTTTCACTAAGTTTCATATTTTACTATGAAGTCTCCATTTTTTTAGAGCAGGTCGCCCTTGACAGGAGGGTTTTATCATTTCTAGATTTGCATTGGAATGTGTGCATAAAAGTTGAAGGTTGTTTGAAGCTATTTGTTGCCTTGTATTTGATTTCCCTTCTCCTAGGCTCCGTTTGCATTTGGTTTGGAGTCTTTTGGATGAGTGTTGAAGGAGATATGAACATTCTAGTGATCTCCTAGCTTGTTGGTTTGAGTTTTTAGTTTGTTGGTTATTCAAATCAAACCTGGTTATTTAAGTTTAATGCCATATTCCTTTGTTGTTCTCATTCACATTTGTAACAGGGAATATAGTGAAATCATTATTTTGAAGTTTGAGCAATAATCTTATTAAATCATTATAATAGAAGGAAAATTGTAACGTTGATTACAATAGTACTATTTTAGCTATTTTCCTTTTAGCAAGTTACTTTTGTACTTAGTTCCACTAGATAAGTGGTTGAAGCATTTAATTTCCAGCTCTTTTTAGTTTAATAAATTCCCCCCACTGAATAAGTGGTAATGAGGATTCATGGTTGGCTTGTCGCCTTATAATTTGTAATAATCGCTCCCACTGAATAAGTGGTAGAGCTTGCATGGTTGATTATCTGCCCACTTTGTAATTCCAACATTTACTTTCATTTCTTGGTCAGCTAGCCGCCTAGCAAGCATTGTAATTTCAATTTCCAGTTGCTAACGATCCCCAACACCATATGCTATCACCTTGCCCTCATTGGGATCTTGGTGAACATTCTTGGTGAAGGGTTACTTTCCAAGTTGGTTATCTTTGGAGCTAACGATAATCAATGGTGTTTGTATTGGTCTTGTTCTGATAAATTTCAAAAAAAACTAAGGGGGATATTTCAATATGGTGTTGCATATATTCTTATGGAAAGCATGGAATCCATGAGTTGTTAATCATTAGTGTTATCAACCTAGTGTTGTTTGTGCTTGATATCCTTGTGGAAAAGGTTGCATTAATAATCAACATTGTGATCCTGACATATTCAAGGGCACAAGTACATACCCTACTGATCATCAAAACATGGTTAATATGAGAAAACTTGCATCTGATAGTGGGGATAAAATATTTTGGCATCAACTTCATAGTTACCTAATCATACACCAATAGTAGTAATACTATGACTAAGTGTGTAGACAAAAGAATTTAATCACAGTCACAAGGAAAATATAAAAGTATAGTCACTTTGAATTAAGAAGATAGTCACCCTACAAAAAAGAGGATAGTCCACCATGAAAGCTACAAAGATAAGTGCATCATTGCAAGAGGATAGTGCACAATAGATGAATGGTTGAGTTGAATCTTATCATTTCCAATGTCAAGGAATTAGGCTATTTTTCTAGTTCCTTTTAAAGTCATAAAGCATAGGGAAAGCATGTAACAAATTCAAAAAAGATAGTGGAGAACTTTACCTTGAATTAAGGAAAGACCAAGAGGCAACAATTATAATAGATCAAGCACAATTTTGAAAACATTAAGAAATGGACAAAGGACAATGATCCCATCTCAAAGGGCAGAGATCTAGAAGCAAGGAAAATTACTACAATGTTAGAAATTCTTTAAGGCAAATGACAAAAGTGGTAGGATCAAAACTAAATGGGACAATCTTAAGAAAAAGTCAATGTTAAGATAATGAAAGATGGATTAAGATAGTGAAGGATGGTTTAAGCAAAAGACCAAGAATTAATAAAGATCTAAAGGTCAAATTCCATGATAGTTTCATGCAAAACTTTATCACCTTCATTGTGAAGTACAAAGAGGACAATAATCACAAAGTAGTCATAAAAATTTGACAAAAGGTAGTGACTTCAAAAAGGAGGTAGTCACAGAGATGAATAACTTGTTACAAAATACCATGTAAGGGCAGTCCTTACCAAATAAAGCATAGTCACTTCAAATAAATTTCAAGGACAGTGATTTTAAGGATGAAGATGGGTAGTGCCATGAAGTTTGTAACACAGATGAAGGAAGGACGGTCATAGCCTTATGACTATGATAAAGGTTGTTGATATGTCAATGGAGTGAGTTTTAAAGCTAAGAGAGCTACTAAAGACCTATAGACCTGAGAGACATGGACCAAAGCATAATAACCTAATGAAAGTGACAATCCACATCACAATTTAAAGATAAATTGAAGTTTTTGAAGGATGCATTATTTAATAAACCTAATGGTCTTCCTATGCCACCTTAAGGCACTAGAAATCTTCAAATAACTCCTATGACCTACCATCATGCAAAGGCATTCATGAGTTAATGACAAAAGGAGGTTAAAATTTTAGCTTGGAGGCACTTATCAATAGTTTAGGAGTTGATAAAGAGGTTGCATGGTTGGGACTTGAGTTAGGTGAAGCTTTCAAGGCACAAGCAAGCAATTTAGGGCAGTTTTGAGCCCTAAAAAGAAGGATTTTTCACTTTGTATGTCCAAGGAGCCTATTTATTTGCAAATTGTTGAAGACAACCGACACAATTAGCATACAAACTCGACCTCTTCCTCGATGACAAATTTGGTTATGCAAGAGGTGGATTTTCATCAAAACCAAGTGCCCAAGTTTGATTAGATTCAGTTCTTTCTATTCTCTTTTTGTTGTATGCAAAAGAAAGCAGATTGTAACTCTTTTTAAAGAGATTTTTTAATATAAAACAACATTTTATATGTATTTTGAAGTATTTTCAGATTTGTAACTGTGAAAACTCCTATTATTTCAATAAAAGTAACATGTTTTTCCTTCTCAATTCACATGTGTTAATGTCTTTCTAAATGATTTGATCTAGTTTCTATGATTTTACAATCTCAAATCCTTAAATTATGTCTCATTCTGAAAACATTTTATACTAGAATAAATGAAACTCATATAGGTCATAGGTTGTATTTCAACTAAAACTACTGAATGTATCAATACAACCTTCCTATGAAACATTGTTATGTGAGCTTGCAAAAATTGAGTTGTACATAGAGTAAATTAGATTTTGAGAGAAATTGTGAGTTGAAACAACGTTATAGTCTTATAATTTTTGGTGCATCACCTCTTGGGATTAAAATTTTCTTATTTATAGTCATCTTTTGTCCCTTTTCCTTGTCAAAGAAGTAGTTTATAGGAGATCCATCAAGGGAACCAACCCTCTCTAAAGGTTCATCTTCAACATAAGCCACCCACAACTTGAAAATGATCTCATATTTCACATGATAGCTAAGTTTCATACTTATCTAGGGTGTAATCCTCATGACAACAGTTTTGGCATGCCCGGTGGGATGTTGAAACTTGTTTCAATCATAGAATTACTCAGTTTTCACTAACATCTTGGTATATATAGCAGTGTTTCTAGATTTTTAAGGTGACAAACACATACTTGGCGACTCTACACTCTAATTTTGAAGCATATCTAGCGTGAACAACACATGAGAAGAGTAGAAACAAGAGGAAGTTCAACTCCTTTTGAGTATTTGCAATTGTCACCACCTAGAAGAAAAGGGAGAGCAATAAGAAGAATCCTTAGCCCATCAACAAGGACACTTCTATGCCTCCAAATCATAGTTCTATAAAATTTTGTTATAGGAAAATCCAATACCAAATCCATAAGCACCAACAAATCTCATGGCAAGGCAGTTTGCTTTTGCACCATTCAATAGGGGTAACCCATTAGATCCCGCCTAGCATGATGAAATACTTGTGGAAGACCTTAAGAGATTTCCTTTCTTCATTAGAGAATATCAAACTACACCTATTGAGCATATTTACACCTATTGAGCATATTCAGGATGTGGCCACACTGCGTGCAATTCACAATGTCACTACTGAGAATATGGGAATCAGACTCCTAGTTGCTTCATCGAAGGGCAAAGTATTACAGTGGTTTAGGATTTTACCTGTCAATTCAATTAGAACATGGGACCAAATGGGGGATCCCTTGTACAAGCACTTTGAAGATAAATTAGATCACTTGTCCTTTGTGGAATAGGTGACTACCATCAAAAGAGTATCACATGAACACATGACAAATTTCAATTTCCTTTTCCAAAAGACTTGGGATAGAATCCCACCAACGGTAAGGCCTACAACTAAACATGCATTTCTACATTTTATTAAGGCCCTTAACACTGATATATCTACGATGATTCAATCTATGGGTGGAACTACACTCCCTAGTGCATATGACATTGCCATTAGGGAATAAAACGACCTTATACAAGCTGGTAATATATCCCCAAGGACCCCAATGCTTATTTTTCTAGAGGTGCAACCACATATACCATTTCCAATACCTCCTATAACTGATATACTTGATATATTGGCACAGAGTTATCAAAAATTTGCTCATGAAAAGGTTGCCTCAACTCAATCTCATTAATTATAAGAGATAAAAGGATTATTATAGACCATTGGAAATGAGTAAGTGAATATCATGAAGCAAAAAAACCAAAAATTTAGACCTTATAAGTTCAATTAGCCTAATAGGCCTCTTTACCAAGTTGATCCTCAAGGTCAACTCTAAGGAATTTCAACGCTACCTGACATATCAATCCTATAATCAGAATGTTGATAGCACTTCTAGAGAGCTTGTACCAATCTAAATAACATGGAACAAGACTATGAATGGTGTCTTCCATGCAACCAACCTCATATCGAGAAACAAATCCAGTGGCAGGGTCGGTATGTGCATCTATGCGAATAAGGGATTGTTGTGAAGAACGGTAGTCCGGAAACCAAGCCATATGTTCAAATGGAATGCTCAATCAGACCCTCATGGATTAGAATAGTATTGTTGCTTCACAAGATGCAGCACAAGAAACTCATGAACAACAAATTTATCATCCTAAGCATGGCCATCATGATGTCACTCTCATGAATTGGCAAGGTGAAGAGTTTTGTGGGGTGAATCATCCAAATGAATAAAATCAACCATCTCACTCCATATCAGCTAATACAAGGGCCAAAAAGAGGGTTGCTGACATAGGACAACAAGTTGATAAGGGGAAAAATAAGGCTTCTACAAGCCACCAAGGTATTGCTTGTCCATCACACTCACAAAATGTGCAAATATTATTAGGAAATAAAACATCATACCCAAAATCTTAATCCATTTCCTACATAACCCCATCAGAGAAAAACATGCATGCAAGTAATCATAATGAATAGATCAAATAGAAAAGCCACAAGATAACACAAGATATACCCTGGGAAAACCCTCAAGAGGGAAAAACCCAGCTAGTGGAACTCCTTAATTTTTTGTGTTCCACTGAATTTTGGTCTATTCTTGGCTAGTTCCTTGGTCTTGGTTTGTTGTCCTCTAGATAAGGGTTTTGAGTTTCAAGGGTTTAGAGTTTATGTTTTCACTTTTGAAACCTTTGTCCCTTTCTGGTTTCATTCTTCATTTGATATATCTTGGTCCACAGTTTAATGCTTTCCTATGGTTTGCCCCTTGAAATATTTTTGTTATCCTAAGTCGGACTTGTGCCTTGGGTTTTGTCATGTCTTTGTTACTCGTATTACCTAGGTGGCCCCCTTTTACAAACAACTTTTGAGCATGTGCGAAAATACCTCACTTAAGTGATTCCTATTGCAAGCCCCCAGTACATCGCAATTTGTCATTTTCTCATTGGCTTCGTTTCCATGATGAGTGATGCACTATTTTCTTCCTATCACTGGCTTTCTTCACATTGCTAATTGTTAATTACCCGCTATAACCATTTGCGATATGGGTGATGCCTTAACATTTCCTTTGCATCATTGCTATCCTTTGCATTGTAGTTTCTTTTTCCCCAACCCATTTTATTTCCACGATGGGTGATGAATATGCTTATTCATCACGACACCTTAGCACATCGTAGATTGCTTATTGCTGGCTTCAGTCATTCCCGCGACGCGCAATGAAACACTTGATTAAATATAAGGGACATGTATCTTGCATCTCACTCATCGTCGTTTCCCTTCACAATGTTGATTACATTCCCACTCACCCAAAGCTTTGCGCAATACATGCTAAATAGTTATGATCTTGCCACTTGTCTTGATCTTGTTCCATCGCTTCGATCTTTCACATCGTTAATGCATTCTTGTCTCCAAAGCACATAACATCGATGAGTGATGAGTGATGGAGGAAGTAAAGAATATTCTCAAAGATGCTAACTCAAGTCAATACATCATGTAGCCTCTTTGCATCATAGTTCCACTTTCATAAACCCATATAAAATGTGTGATGCATGATGAGTTGCTACAATGAAAGAGAAGAGAGAGATATACTAAAGGAATATCCCAATCGAAGGGTTGAGAATGCAGCGCATGCATCCTATGCATCGTAGATGACATTTTTCTAAAGAAAAGGAAGTAGCAATACACGATGAAAGGCTTAGACCTTTCTTTCACCGTGCAGTCTAAATGCATCAATGTTTTATCCCCAAACATGAATATCATTTCAGCGATGAGTGATGGGCTTATGAAAGGATATATTATGGAATATTCTTCTCATCAAGAGGATTCTTCACATCACATTTTTCAACTCTTCAAGTCAAAATATAACAATGATGAGCGATGGATTTACATAAAAGGTTGGTGGTTGAGTTTTAAAGTAAATAGGTGACATCACCACAAGACATTACACCAAGTGTTCACATCGTTGATTCATAACAAAGCATCAAAAATCAAAAGGCTCTGAGCGATGACCATGGACAACCATTGATCATGTTTTAAAACAAAATGATCAAGGGTGAGAATTCAAAATGAAATGACTAAGTGTTAGATACCTCCTTGTTCACTCGTACGAAACGTCCCATGCCATTAATGGTGTATCTACTTGCATTTGAAGGCTATAAAAGATTGCATTACTCTTTTATGTATCATATTTGTAAGAATTCAAAGGAGAACACAAAGAAGGATACCTTGGATGCACAAATTAAAAAGTAAAAGAGATTGGGGCTCCCAGGTAAGTAAAACTTCTATCTCTCTAAGTGATTTTCCTAGTAGGATTGAAATTAGGGTAAAATTGACTGGTTTTAGTGAAGGAAAATCATAGATTAGGGTTTTTGAAATTGTTGTTTTGAATTGTAAAGGGGTGAATTGTTAAGCTTAGGTTATTTAGGAAGGAAAAGGGGTAGGGTTAGTTGCAAAGTTTTTGTTGAGTCAATTTCAAGAAAAGCCCTAGTTTCTTAGCTAAATTTTGGCGAAAAACCCTAGCTTTTTGTAATTTGTTCACCATTAGTCAAGCAAGTGAATTTTCCAAACCATAAGCAAGGCCTAGGAAACCTAAGGTTAAGGCTAAAATCTCAGCAACTAGAGGTTTTAGAGGAATTTGCAAAGAAGGGTGCAAAAAGAGATTTTGCCCGTTTCATGGAGGGTGATCTCAAGAGGCACTTCCTGGGGTAATGTCGGCCGGGAAAAGAACCACTAGAGAGTGTATCATGACCAAAATAATATAGGATTTGGCCAAGGGAATAGGAGAAGTTGCATTTCCCCAGAGTGGATGGGATTTATTTCTATATGCCTTCAATAGAAGAGGATCCAAGCGTTCAACTTGCAACTTGTGGGAATGTGATCTTCGCAAGTTGGTAGTTCCCAATGTATTTGTGGAGGTAGATTTGATACTGGAGATTGTTAAGAATTACAATTAGGAAGACATGATTATTCAAAGTGTAAATGGAGTCCCACTATTAGACATATCCAGGAGCTGAATAGTGGAGATTTTCAATTTGAATCTTGTTGCCACGGTTTTAATCAATTTTTATGAATTATACGAGGAGTATGAGCAAAGTAAATTTAGGTATAGAAGACATGTGCTGCCTAGGAACATGGGAAGAGATCAGAGGAAAAAGGATGTCTGGTTTGGACCAAGGGATATAGAGCCCTTTGAGTGTGATGAATTTGAAGATTACTTCAAGAACAAAAACTACAGTTTGTGTCACGTTCTTGCAAGGAAGTATGATGTAAAGATGAGTGTCCCACTAATGGTGATGGCCATTGACAACTAGAACAAGCACTCCAATAGAGAATTTGATTATGCAACTTACCTTGCAAAATAAATTCATAAGGATTTGGCGGGGTTAAGGGATGGGAAGCCTCCCTTGAGTTTCAACCATTATTCCCTGTTGATGCATATGATCTTGTGGATGGGCTGAAATGCATGGAGAAACTTCATGAAGTTGAGGGAGAAGGATGAGAAAGATAATGATCCTCCTATGCAGATGTGGACACATATTTAGGACCAAAATTTCCCAGAGTCCAATTATGTTGCCTTTTATAACGGGTTCAAATTTGGTGTTTTAGAAAGTTTGGGTTTGAAGCTAGTTTATAGGATTTTAAGAGCCATAAAGGAATTTAGAGAAGGTACCAAGCATGATCACAATTGGGTTGATTGGTGCCTACATGCACATTATACTAAAATAAGGGTTTATGGAGCAAAGGTGCCCCCACATTGTTTTCCTTGTCTATGTTTCTGATAGGTTGGCCTTTATGGAGATCATGTGGCAATTGGATGCCATGGATAAGGAGAACTTCAAAGATGTGAGGAAAGGTTCCCTCATTGGTCCTCAATTTTATTTTGCTTATTTCATTGTCACCGCCAAGGAGGGCTATGATAAATTTGGAACCATATTGAACGTCCTCATAATGTAGGTTAATGTTGCAAGGAATTGTGATCTAGAAGGCTTTGTGGATAGAGATAGGAAGGTCAAAGGAAGACCAAATTTTTGGCAGTGCCACTTCCTCTACAATGAGGATGTTATAAGAAACTTGCTTTCAGATGCTACAATTGCGGGGAGAAAGAAAGAATGGATATTGATATGTGATACATAAAATAATATACTGAAAAAGAATCGATTCTATGTTAGCCCTTACGCCAAAAGAAAGGATGCTTACAAGCAAGCCATGGCTATGATTGATGACTATCAAAATGGGAATTTCTTTGAGAAAATCAAGAAGCAAAGGAAAAGGCCAAAGTCATCAAGGAGCAAAATGATGCTAAGGAGGCTCCAAGCTCAAGATATTCAAGGACAACCATTGGGAGTTGACAAAGAGCTAGTAGTCAGTCCATTGGTTGAGTACTCTATGACAGGGCAAGCTAGAGAGAAGAAGTTTGTAGAGCATGTACCCACTAAACAGGAGGTGGAACAAAAGTTCCCCTCCTATAATAAAAAATGCTCTTAATCCCTACATCCCCAGTAGAAGATATGTAAAATGGGAATATGATGAGGATGCAGATGATTACGCCAGAGTTAAATCTTGTAAGAGTTCATGAGTGATGACTCTTTTATTCAAACAAAATAATTTAAAGATTTTTTTATCCAAATAAAAGGCCAAGAAATAAAGAATAGGATTGAAAGTGTTAAGGCACAAACAAATGCCTCACAACAAGAGGAGGTGGAGAAGGCTAAAGAAGATAAGATACTAAGCGAGATTGTAGCAATGACTCATGTAGAAGGCATGCAATTAGTTAAAGATAGTGGGATTATGTTATTGCCCAGTTGGGGCTTGTCCTCAGCAATTGCATTGGATGCAATTAGAAATGATCCAAAAGTCTCTATATCTAAGGAACATTTTGACAACAAAGTTTTTTGCTCTAGTTTTAGTCCCAAGCTTCACACACTAGCTATTTGGTCTCGTAGAACCCCAATCCTATACCTACATAAACACAAGAAACAAAAACAATATTATATCAAATGCAAGTGAGAATCAAGATTCCCCATGAAATCCATTTGCAATGCTCAAATAGGAAAGAAAATGAAGAAATAAACCAAGAAAGCAATGAAATCCTATTTTAAGATGCAAACTCTTAATCCCATGGGGGAGTTGGTGCCAATTTGATGTGGAAATTGCCCCTTTCCCAACTCCTATGCAAGCTTTGATAAAGATTGGTGGATGATTGAAGCTCCTTGGTGAAATTTTGGCATAACCTTGCTATGAAACCATGAAAATGATGAACATGATGAACTTTGCTATGAAATGGATAAAATTAGCTCTCAATGTGAAGAGAGTAACTTTGCTCTAAGTTTTGGATCCAAAATACAAAGGAAAGCCTCTTATTTATAGATGAGAGTGATGGAGAATGAGGCAAAAGGGAGCAATGTGGGATCATTCAACATCTAATGGGAAAGTGCCACTTGTCAAGATGTGAATGGAGGAAGCTTGAGCACATTTTAATGAATGTGCACAATAAATGATATTAGGTGGAATTTCAAATTTGAAAGTTGGCTTGTTGGAGGGAGAAAAGAATGACTTAAATGCCACTTGGCTCAATGCACAAGGACATGTAAGAGGAGTTAAATGCTTTGTTGGAAGGACAAATCCCATTTGGAGGGATTTTCAAATTTGGAAGAATATTCTCCTTTTATGCCATGTTGAAAATAAATAGAGATTTAATAAATCATTTAAATGTATTTTCATGTGCAAGTGGTAAAATCTAGAGGATTTAGGTGATTAGGATTAAATTAATCAGGATTTGATTAATTTAATGAGGGATTAGATGATTTGACCATTGGATTTAGATTTTTGGATTGAAATAAATCAAAATGAGAGGAAAATGATTTAGACTTAATTAAATAAAGATTTTGATTTATTTAATTAAAGAATATGGTGTTAGATTAAATCAAATAAAGATTAATTTATTTAATTTAATGGAATGATTTTAGAGATTAATTAAATAAAATGAATTATTTAATTAAAAGAGGAACTATAGGATTAATTAAATAAAAAAGATTTATTTAATTAATAGGAGATGATGACTTGATCAGATAAAATTGATTTATTTAATTAAGAGATGAAATGTGATGAATTTAATTAAACAAATATTATTTAATTAAATGATTAGCAAAGAGATGATTCTGGATGAACTGGTGTTAGTAAAATCAGGATCAAGTGTGATTGGTATATTTTCCATATCTACAAGTCCATGGCACCAAATACGGGGAAGCCAAAGGTTGTCAAATCAGTTGAAGAGTGATTGGGGTACTTATGGTACAAAGAGCTATTGGAATAACCCCCACACAAGCAGCTAAATTGATAATGCATGCAACAATATTAAGTGTAGACACAACATAGATTTCTCAAGAGATATATGAAAAGTTATTGGGAAAGTATAACACTCTCTTGGATGAATGCAATAAGCTGAGGGCCACTACATCCCATGCAAGCTTATCACAAAGAGCCTTGCCCTCCCCTTCCTCTTTTGAATTGACTTCACAGGACAAGGAGACTCTCTCTCTAAGGATTAAGAGCTTGAAGGAAGAGTTACAAGTAGAGAAGGAAAATGTGGAGAAATCCAAAGCAACTACAACAATTGTATCCAAAGAAACAATTGACAACATATTGCAACATGGGCTCTCACATGCATTGCATAAAATAGATAACACTTGGAGTGTGTACAAAAGTGTTCGTAAAGCACATCATAGATATATCTAGGTACAAGATGCTTTTCAGAATGTGTGGAGCAAGTGGAGTGCTAGGACTGGTGCTCTTAAGGAAATGATGATTAATATGAAGGATGACCCTGAAGCACCCACACACATCCATGACTTAATAAAAGCAATTGATTTGTTGGGAGAAATATCAGCTTTCCATGGGAAGTTAGGTGTGCAACTACAGAACAAAATCAAAATGTTTAGAGATTTGGAGGGGTATGGAGTGCCAAAGATTTTAAATGAGGAGGGAGCATTAAATGACTTGAACACATGGAAGGAATAATTTTGAGATCTCCTCAAGGTTTTCCCTCGGACCATTTATGCTTCTAGAAAGCCTGATTATGTTGCATTTAATGTTGCCATTGATGACATGTTTAGAATTGAGGTAAACATGGATGCATTTATCAAGGAGGCCAAAATAATGATGGACGCTAGATACAACCTACATGATTCTAAGATACAAAGGTTGTCGGATTTAATTGGCCTACTAAGGAGGAATAAAATACATGACTTGAAAGGTTTACAGATTAATCCTTTGATATATCAATGTTTAAAATATTGTTTCCTCCTCACTTCAAAGTTGCTAATGGGTTGTTGCTAACATGGACATTGTTTCACCTTTTCCATGTTTCAATGCTTTTATGTTTTGTCTTGCAATTTTGGGTGCACATGGAAGAAATGTTTTTTCTCGTGGAAGGAATATCTTCATCAACTAATGTGCCTTTTGGAAGGCGGGAAGTATCTTCACCAAAAAATGAAAATAACTTTTGTCTCTTCTAGTATATTCCCCCTCATGGTTTGCAAATATAACTATATTTTGGAATGAATGGTAATTTTCAAATGAAAAAGTGACATGTGTACATTGGCTTGAAGCTTGTTTTGCTCCCTTGTTTTTGTAAAAGGGAATTCAAGGCCAATTGTACGGGTTGTTGATTGATCTCAGAGAATAATTTTTGTAAGAGACAATACATTAAATAGAATTGAGTCTATATCTAGGTTAAGAGTCTTTTGTTTTTGTAAACAATTTTCAATAATAGTACTAGCATTTGAATATAAAGAATGACATAGTTTCAAGCCCAATTCTCTCTTGCTGTATTCATCATTTGAATTATCAATGAAATAATCAAGGTTTGTTTCAATGGTCTTCATTGTGTTCTGATGAATGCATGGTTTTTTCTTTGTCCTAATTCAAAGAATTAGTTAAATTGCTTAGATGAATTCATAGGTTTATGTGATTTGAGTATCAAGATATATGATAATGAGTTTTGGTTTTGGAATACTTGAGTATAGTGTTGTAATGCAGGGTTGTAGAAGCTCTGTAATGCTAAGTGCTAAGATGTTTAATTTGGTTTGCATTTAATTGGAATATGTACCCTAGGTTAAGGCACTATTCCCGAATTTGTGTTTGTGTTGTAATATTCTTGATCATTCACAAACAATACATTCAAATCACTTAATTATTTAAATTTATTTTTGAAATGTATGTCAAGTCAACGTTTACCATGCTCTATTGCTTTTGAAACAATTAATATGTAAAGGATTTTCAAGATCTTTGCATCTATTGAATTGTCAAGCAATTATGTTTAAAGCTTATCTGTTATTTACAATGTACAAGGTTAATTGGCATAGAGGATCTTAAATACATTATGTAGGATCACCCTCCCGAGTTTCACAGAGCCCAAAGTGTAGGAGGAAAGCCTTTCTAAGCTTTCACTCATTCGTTGGTCAATCCCTCCAATTAGCTAACCATTGGAAGATGGCAATTCCATAGGTTATTTTTGAAATTAGCTTGGTAAATTAAAAACACCAACAAATTGGTGACTCTGCTAGGGAACAAGCTTATGCAAAATCTCTAGTCCAAGATCAAAAGTGTAGAGTCATATATCTTGTAAATATGTATCTATCCATGAGAAATTTTGTTAAATTGTCCTGCCATGTGTCAAATTGAAGTTGGTTTGTCATAGCTCCAAGCAAATTGTACTCTCCTTTTTCAAGTTTCATTTGAATTATTAAAGGTCTATCTCAAAATTCTTTGTATATGTAGCTTCCTGCAAATATGTTTGAGATTCACAAATATTTTCACAATTCCCATCAATTTTGGGTGGCGACTCTGAGTTTATGTGCCAATATAATTGCATTCATTACAAAATAAGTGAAAAGAGCATAAAGGGAAGTTGCAGAGAAGAAAATGAAAGGAACCAAAAGCAACATGAAGAAACATCCTGAAAGGAAGCTGGAAGAGGAACTACCTCATAAATACAAGACATCATGGAAGGAGAAACATGCTCAAACAAGTAAGTCCACTGATCCCCCAATACCTGAAGCTTATAATTCTAGTGAAGCTATTCCAGATAAGGAAGTATATATGGCATGCCATGTGATAATGAAGAAACCCTTGCTACAACTTTTCCTACTGCTAAGTTGCTAGCCAACAAACCCCTAGTCCTAAAGTTTCAAAAGAATATGCACCTTGGAACTTCTGGGACAAACAATTAGATCCAAATTTCACAATTAGAAGGGCTAATCCTAGAACTACCTCTATTTTTCACTGAGAAAAACTTCAATATAGAGGGAGATCTAGAAGTAGGAATCCTAACCCTTTTACACTGAAGGAATTAGTGAATCTCACAAGTTATACACTTGATATTTTTGAATCTGAAGTTACTCTTGAGGATCCTGAGGAGGTAATAAATGATATAACACAACTTCAGGAGGAGGCATTAAGACTTGATGAGTTGAATAAGAAACAAAGCAAGGAAAAGGAGCAAAAGCTAAGGGCTGCTATGATGCAAAGAGATCAATTAAGGAGAAGAGTAGAAAAGATGAGAGAAATGGTGGATGAAGAACCACCTCCTGAAGATTTCTCTAAATCGGTTGTTAAAGAAAATTTAGATCATCTGAAAGTAAATGTTTTTGTTGGAACAATTGCTACTAGCACATGTACTAGTTCCATTGTAACAACCAAAGTCTCAGACCCTCCTACTACTACAAAAAGGTCTCAGCCTCTAGATATAGGGAAACGTCCTATACGCCAACCCAAGCAAGTTATTCCAACTACAAACCCAGGTATTTCAATCACAAATACTTCAACCAAAAGTGCTCCAACTAGTTCCATCCCCTCAAATGCACCCCCTGACCCTAAAATTTTGAGGTTACAATTGATTAATGAGAATCTACAAAAGGAACTAGACAAGATGTAGATTCAGGCTACAAATGCTGAGATGGAAAGGAAGATTTCTTTCCTTAAGTCATCAATTTCTAATCCCCATGCATCCACATCTCAGAACACACCCCATTCAACAACTCAAACTATTGGCACGAATACCAATTTTACATCTGTTCATTCCATTCCTATATCCCAGCCACAAAATACTTAGTCTGGTGGAAATATCCCTCATAGGGGTGGTGGTGGAGGACAAGGTGGAGGTGGTGGTGGAAATAGGAACACCAAATTTGGAAATCAAGATGATGCTGGAAGTGGAAATGGAGGTAATAATGGAAATGGAAATGGAGGTGGAAGTGGAGCAGCTAATACACAATCTAGTAGCCAAAGATGGTGGTGAACCTCATAATGATCAAAATGATTAGTTTACCACAAGACCTATGCAACTGAATAGATATATGTAATTGTGCTTTGTTGGGATTTATGGTCATCCAAACCCTATCCTTGATGATATTAGAAATGTGTTGGTTAATTTTTTTGGTAACAATTCCATTAGTGGAGAGGATATCTTAAGATCATTTGATAACATGATGGATGATTTTGAGGTTAATGTTGAGGATGTAATGATGAAATTGTTCATGCAATCACTCATTGAGGATTCTAGGGAATGGTATAGAAGTTTTCCTATCGGAAGCATTGGGTCTTGGGAAGAGTTTAAAAGGGTGTTTAAAGAGCAATATGGTGATAAGACTAATCCAAGACTTATGCTAAATGAATTCTACAACATCTCTAAGGGTTCTAATGAAATGGTTTCTAATTTTAATGCCAAATTTCAAAAGGTAATGGATAGGCTGCCTCATAGTTTGAGACCAAATGATGATACCTTGGTGACCTACTATAATACCTTTTATTCCAAAATGAGCTATCACTTGAGAGACAAGAACCCTCAAAATTTGAGGGATTCCTTCAAGACTGCATTAAACATTGAGAGCAATAGGAGAGCATCAAGCAAGGTATGGAGAATGGATGATGTAAAAATATTGAAAAATCCTAAACATGATAAAGGATTTGTAGGAAAGGGATCTTCTATTGAAGACAAGTTGGACAAAGTTTTGAGTTCTATGAATGATCTCAACAATAGACTAGATAAACATGAAAAGGGGATTGGAAATTAGAAGCCACGTTTTCAGAAAAATGAAAAGCCCCCAAGACTCCAAGATTATCCTTACAAAATGAATTGGAAAAATAGAAAGCCAATCCACACTAATAAGAAAAATACACAAGATTAGGCTACTCTTGATCCTCTACAGAAGCACTCTGCTAACTTTGCTAATGAAACTCCCTAGTGCATTGTTTTCCAAATGCCTCATTCTTTCCACCAATGCGCAGTTACAAAACTGGCGGAAGTTGAACAAGATGCACCGGAAAGCTATGACCCTTCTCA
>VDFB02339229.1:0-29592 GCA_007258455.2 Sequoia sempervirens
TTTGATGTTCTTTTTGGTTATTGAGATGTTGTATCATGTGTGTGCGATTTGATCGATAATTATAGAGCAATAGTTTATTGGTGTGATGTGATGTATCTTATTTGATGCTTTATTTGACATGTTTTAAATTGGTGTAAGGATGATTAGTTAGTGTAACATGTTATCATGTGAGATATTTGTTATGATGGAACTATCAGTCTATGATGAGTGTATTGGTGGAGGGGACGAGATTGTATCACTCGCTTGCGAGCGCCCTACGATTCTGAGATTTCCCCTTCACGGTGTGTGTTATTATATCATATATATGCATGTTTGATATGCTCTTTGTTCACAGGTTGATAGGTACAAGACATCAACTCCACCCGATTTCCAGTTTGAGTGTGTCCCTTTACCAATGGTAATCGATTGGGAGATAGTAGCTAGGTTTTCTGTGCCAAGTTGTCACCCTAGCCATAGTTTGTCGTCAAGGTTAGCAGTTTTGATTGGTTCATTCCTCTCTTGTTAGCTATTTCAATTTGCATTTTAAAGGCTTTTAAATGGTGGGTATGGATAAAGTGATGATTTAATATATCTAGTTTCAATGTTGAATATTATTTTATTGCATTGATCATTTGAGTTTAATTAATAAAATAAATTTTAGTTTATTGATAAAATAGGCAAATGGTCATAAATTAAATGAAATAGTTATTTTGCCATTATTGTTTATTTAGATCTAAAATTTAAATGGAAATGGGAATCATGTTATATACTTAAGTTCAATTTAAAAAGAAAATAGAAATGTGGACTATATTTCACTTTTTGAGTTTTGAATAAAACATATTCTTGCAACTTTGAGATTTTTGGTTTTTAAATAAAAACATGAAATGCATGAAATGCATGAAATAGAAATTTTGAAAGCAAATTGTTTTAAAATTTAAAAATAGAAAATATCCTCCAAAAACCCAATAAATTAAGTGGGTGGGATATTTTAGGGGTTTGACCAAATTTGGGGAAAGTTCTATGTAAGAAATGAAATTTCATTTGTTTTTAAATTTTTGATTTGGGTGGAGAATTTGGTTGTGGCTGATTTTGGAGTTGGAAAGGAGATTGGAATCACCATTGTTGGAGTCTTCAAAGCTTGGGGAGAAAACACCAAGTTCACCTTCATTTCTTGCTTTCCTTTTGAAATAATTTTCAAATTCTTGTTTGTTGTTTGAAAACTCTTTGAATGCTATTTTTAGATGCAAAGAAAACCATGAGAAATGGATTTAAATCTTGCAAATAGCTGTTAGATTAGGAGAGAAAACCCAAAACAAAAATCTCAATGGAAAGTAGGAAGAAAACTCGAAAGAAAATCTTCATTCAAACTGAATTTTTAAACCCTTTGTTGTTTTGGCAAATTTATTTATGTTATTGCAAAATTTGTTGTTAATTTGCACAATTTTGGGTAGGAAATGAAAATCTGAGTGTATGTTGCAAATATATATATATTGTGTTCTTTTTAATTTTGTTTTTGAAAGAAAATCTATTTAAAAAAAAATTACTAGAAATATAAATGTATTCCTCGGTTTCCTTTTATGTGAAAAACCCGATTTTATGAAAGAAAAATAATAAATAAATTTTTCCTTGTGTGAGAGGCTAGGTCACCGTAGGCCCTTAGCCCTCCCCCCACAAAGCACCTACATGGGTGGCATTGTAAGCAATAAATCACGCTCTTCATAGTAAATACACTCAAGCCACACAAGCAGCACCCCAAAGTATTGGGGCTGTAGGAACAATGCCTCCCTTTGGGAGTGGGCCAAGGCCTCTAACTATAATTTCTATTTTTATAAAAAAATAATTTTACTTTTTAAATATTATTTATTATTTTATATATTATATATCATTATATATATATTATATATGTAATATATATAATATATATATTATATATGTAATATATATAATATATATATGCTATATATATAATATTATTTTAATATTTAAATAATATTTATCTTATAATAATTTATTTATATATATATAATGTATATATGTATATTTTATATATTTTAAATAAATTATTCTATTGTATTGAATTGGTTAATTTTCAATGAGATTTGAAATTTAAATATTTATATATAAAATATATATATATGCACCAAGTATATATTTTTAGGTATATAAATTTTATTTTAATTGTACTCATGTATAGATAAAATTTAGTTGCTCAATTTATTCGAGGTTGAAATAAAGACTGAATTTTTTTAGTTAAATGTTTTATTTATCAAGTTTTGATTATGGAATATAATTGTGAAACTTAGAGTAAATGATTGGTGTTTAAATACTTCAATGTCATGAAATGAATTGAGTATATTTAATTGGATAAATGTAAGTAAATGATATTGAGATTGATTGGATTTAGGAAATCCTAACAAAAGTTATTTAGTTGCCTAAAATGCTTCTTGAATGACGTTTTCTTTCATTCTCAATGGTTGGCAATGAAGATATTATTTATGTGAGTTTTGATTTTAAAACTAGTGCTATTGTATTTTGGGAATTAAGGTTAGTGCAATGATTAAATAATTGTTAAAGGTTAGGGTTGTAATCAAAATGAATATGGTTAATGTGTTTTCAACAACTTGTTTGATTTAATGGAATCTTGAAGTTCTTGTAAATGATTTGTTAAATGTGAGAATTATGTACGTAATTAAGTTATATGGATTATAATTAGGAGAAAAAAATGATTATATTTAACATGTGTAAAGAAAAGGGTTATTTTATTATGATGTTATTATAATGGGTAGAATGTTATTTAAAAGTTCTATATTCTATTACCTTAAATGGTGAATAGGGAATGTTGTTGTTTTCTAGATTGTAAGGAATAGATAAGGTTCATAAAAATTATATGGTTTAGAACTTATATGAATACAAAAATGATTAAGTATATGATGTATATAGGTACTTTGGTTCCTGTTTGATGAGAAAAGATGGTTATGTCAAAATACATCTTTAGTTATTTAAAGAACGTGTATTTTTATGATTGTTGATTTAAGAAAATTCTTGTTGGTATTGTATGGGCAATATTGTTATGATTGTAAATTTATGAGTGTACTTTGGTAGTTCTGAGCTTTATTTCCAGAGGCTAGGGAACTTGTTGATTGATTTTTTTATTCTTTTTGGAGTTGCTTGTTATGTAAGTCCTCCAAAAGGGGTTCAACTTTTGGGGTTGTGTTACTATGTTAGTCAACCATTGTATTGCATTGGGTAGGGAATTTGGTTGTATCATGTGGTTTTACCCGGTTTTCACAAATGGGGATGGTTTGTGTCTCCTTTGGATTATGAGTGGTTTATGTGGTTTGTGCCTCCTTTGGAAGAAGTGGAGTATGTCTTTTGTTTCCTCCAATTTTTTTGGAGAGGGTTCTAACCTTTGTTGCCTCCAGTGTTTGGAGAGAGTTTTGACTTTTGTTGCCTCTTGTGTTGGAGTGGATTTTCATTTTATGTTCCTCCTAGAGTTGGAGTGGTTTTTTTTTTATCTTGATTGTTTGCACTTGGGATTTCCTTGGTGATTGGTTTTGTTTAGTATGTTGTCAAGTAGAAGAGTGGCTTCTGTTAGGGTCCAGGGCCCAAAGAGGTAAACTAGGAAACCTTCAAAGGTGGTTTGATCAAGTGAAAATTAAATCAATGTATTTAGATGTTAGGTAGTATTTCACACTAATTAAGATAATTGAGCCTCGCTCATGGACGCAAGGGCTTGTATAGACTTGGGATGAGACAGGAAGGCCTGGAATGGCAAGGTCATCTATCTTGTCCTACGTAGAGGTGCATTTGATTCCGTATGAGTGAGTAATGGGTGCCCGAGACTCTAGAGAGGCTACAATTAGGACAAACCCGGAGCAGTGGGGCCAGAGCCTAGGTAGATCTCACAGAGTGGAGATCCTACGATGAGTCAGGATGACACTCCCTTCTAAGGACAAATGTACTTGTAATTTTGCCTTTATGCATGGTCTCTCATCACACCATCTATTTTATCAAATGTGGATTTATGCCGCTGATGCTGGAGTTGGAAAATTTGTGCTATTCCCAAGGGTTGTATGGTCTGGGCGGGATTGGTTGCGCTGTTGGGCTATCCCGTGGTCTAGTGGTGGGATGGTCTTCCTCTGAAACCCTTTGTTGGCCATCTCCCAGCAATGTGGTATCACATGGTTAAAGTGGAACATGCACCCTATTCCATTGGTCAAATTTTGCTCGTGGAATGGGCTCTGGGATGGAGAGCCTTAATCTAGTTCTTCAAGCGATTTCATTCTTCTACCTTAATGTGATTTTACCCCTTTGCATCGAGGTGGTGTCAAATTGTAACCTTGTATTTTGGAATTAGCTCATTCAAGGAATGAGTATTGTAATCTTATTGTAAAGTACATTATTGGGATCAAGTGGTATCTCTTATGCCTTTGATGTAATTTTTATCATGTATGGAATGTATGAGTGTTTAATTTGTTATTTAATTAAATGTTATGTTTTAATTCATGTTTCTTGATTGGGTTTTAAGTAATCTCAGTCTCGTAACCTTAGAGATTGTTGGAAATGGATAATGATCTTGCATATTCTTTATACTTAAAAAAAAAATAGTATGTTTGAGTAGTAAATTGCAACTTCCTCTAGGGTTGCGTGGCAGGGTGTTACACATGGTATCAGAGCCTGGGTTTAAACACTAGGTACTTTGGGATAATGTGGAACCCATTAAGTTGTTAGTTGCATAGGTTATACTCTCGGCACTATGAGCCATGGCGTTGACCTAGGTGCTTTGTTCGTTGGTTTATGTTTTTCCTTTTTGGGTTGATCTCACTTGTCTACCCAGAAGAATTCGTTACGTGGTGTAGGTCCAATGGTGCAGGAAACTAGTGGAAAGGATAGGATACTTAGTGTAGTGTACAACGCACCGATATCCTTTCTACTAGAAGAATGAATTATGGAAAATTGTGTAGTGTGTGAATTTGGTGTGTTGTGTGTGTGGTGGACGACAACCAGTTTTGTTATTATTTCCGTTCTTGCATGTCTTGTTGATGAATGCTTTGGTGGAGGTTAGTTAGGCCCACAAGCCTACCAAGAAATGTATTTGGATTGGTCTCCTTCTTGATGCATGGCTTTTTCATTGTGTAAAGGGTTGTGACCCTTGAGTGGTCCTTGAGTGTGGTTGTAGTGTGTTTGTTGGGTGTGTTCCAAGTGCTTGTTGGGGTGAGATAGTCATAGGACCTCTTGCCTTGAGTGCCTTAGAATGACATTTTAGAGGGTTGAGTTTTCCAAACTAGTCTTGTGTTGTGGAGGAATGATGCCTCCTAGGTCTTGCCTTACCCTTCAGGATTGGAGTGATTCCCTTGGTTGAGAGTCTCCTGAGGTTGAGATCGATTACTCCCCTCTATCATATGTTGTGGGTGAGCATGTTGGTAGGTTGTGGGTGACATGTGTTGCCTAAAATTACCCCTGCGTGGTTTCTCTGCTTATGTTGTGGGAAAGTTTGGTTGACCTTGATGGTGCCAAGAAGTTCCTTTGGTGTATATTCTCTTTTGGAGTCTTGTTTTTATTCACCATGCAAGTATCCGATGCATGTTTTCTTGTGCTTTACCTCATTGTGCCAGTGATTGTCTGATTGACCCTATGTGGTTTTGGAGTTGCTTTTGCATGTTATATTGTTTTGAAATTATGAATATGATAACAGAAAATGAATGATCATATTGTTAGTTCATAGAGATTTTTGCATACTCTCATATGGTTGATGCAGTTGTGTGAAAGTGATTGTGTGATGATGAAACCATGATTGCATTCGTTCCTATGTTAGAATTGTAAATAACTCTTGTCTTCTCTCTCTTCCCATTGGTTTAACGAAGATTTTTGTCCTTGAGTGTGTGGTGTAATGAAACCCATGGTATGTTGTATCTTATGAGAAAATGCTTATGTATTCATGAAGGCTTGTTTTATTAGATCAAACCTTGGGTAAAGGATCTAAGTCCCCAAGTTGCATTCATAATCATGTAAAATGTATAACTAAGTAGAAAATCATTTTGCAGTAAGTAAAAGTTTAGAGAAAAGGGTTAGTGAAACCATTGCATGATAATGATAATTGCATAATAGGTACATGTTGTTGGTGAGGTCTATAGTCCCCAACTTTATTTTTGAGTCTTAAGAAATCATGTAGATGTTAAATCATTGTACCTGGATTAAAAATGCAAAATGCAAAATGAATGTTGAAGTGATAATGTCACATACCTTGTCTTGAGTAAATGTTGTAATGTTATCGCACTATGTGTGGACTTGTGATGATTCCCGATGATGTGTAATGGTGCATATGTGTATTATGTATGTTAATCCATGGATATGTGTTTTGGAGATGTGGTTGGTAGTTGCTTTACCATGTTGATTTGCATAGACTGACAATGTGCTTGGTTGGGTTGATTATAGCATGGGTTGTTGTTGTTTCTATGCTGAGGTGTGGAGTGGTTTAGTTTTAGAACCATTGTATATGTGTGATTTTATGGAGTTTGTACTAGGGGTACTTGCAGGTTTCTAGGAGTAAGCCTAACCCTAGGGGCGGAGGATGTAATACCCTTCTGTTTTGCATTTTGTCTAGACAGTGTGTTTGTGTCTGCTTTGATGTGATTTTGGTTATTGAGATGTTGTATCATGTGTGTGCGCTTTGATTGATAATTATAGAGAAGTAGTTTATTGGTGTGATGTGATGTATCTTATCTAATGCTTTATTTGACATGTTTTAAATTGGTGTAAGGATGATTAGTTATTGTAACATGTTATTGCGTGAGATATTTGTTATGATGGAACTATCAGTCTATGATGAGTGTATTGGTGAAGGGGACGGGATTGTATCACTCGCTTGCAAGCACCCTACAATTCTAAGATTTTCCCCTTCACGGTGTGTGTTATTATATCATATATATGCATGTTCGATATTCTCTTTGTTCGCAGGTTGATAGGTACAAGACATCGACTCCACCTAATTTCTAGGTTGAGAGTGTCCATTTACCAACGGTAATCGATTGGGAGATAGTAGAGAGGTTTTCTATTCCAAGTTGTCACCCTAGCCATAGTTTGTCGTCGGGGTTAGCAGTTTTGATTAGTTCATTCCTCTCTTGTTAGCTATTTCAATTCATATTTTAAAGGCTTTTAAATGGTGGGTATGGATAAAGTGATGATTTAACATATCTAGTTTCAATGTTGAATACTATTTTATTGCATTGATCATTTGAGTTTAATTAATAAAATAAATTTTAGTTTATTGATAAAATAGGCAAATGGTCATAAATTAAATGAAATAGTTATTTTGCCATTATTGTTTATTTAGATTTAAAATTTAAATGGAAATGGGAATCATGTTATATACTTAAGTTAAATTTAAAATGAAAATAGAAATGTGGACTATATTTCACTTTTTGAGTTCTGAATAAAACATATTCTTGCAACTTTGAGATTTTTGGTTTTTAAATAAAAACATGAAATTTTGAAATGCATGAAATAAATTTTTTGAAAGAAAATTGTTTTAAAATTTAAAAATAGAAATATCCTCCCAAAACCCAATAGATTAAGTGTAAAGAGACCAATTAATTTTAGAAATACCACTCTATTTTTTTTTTTTTGGATATTCATTCCACCATTTTCGGGAACTTCTATCCCTACGGGATAGATTATCATCTATTCATACGGGCAGAGTCTCATCTATTCATGTATGGAATAGAAATACATCTATTCATATAAATGGGAGATAGGCATCCACCTAAATAGGGTAGGCATCTATATCGCATATGATAGTGCGATGCTCACGGCCGAGTCTTGGACTCATCGGGATCATCCGGGTCCTGAGTCACCTCCCTGATGACCACACTTTCTACTAAAAGTGTATCGAGGTTGTCGTCCTCAGGGGTATGTAAAATTGTAATTCTAAACTTGAAACCCACCTCGAAATTTGGCCTAAGGGCCTTAGGGAATCAAGCAATCCATATGGGATTCTTCTGAGTATAGTTGCATGTATTTTGGTTGATTATCTCTTATAACTAGTTATGTGATCTCTCCAACCCTAAACCCCATTCCCGAATGCCTGAGTACTGGGGGCATCCTTCGCTTCCTAGACTGCCTACATACCCTGCTTCCAAATGGGATCAAGGCGTAAAATATGTAGTTCTATTTTCTAGGCTATGTTTACGTGAACTGTTATAAAGCAGGTACACAACCCTTTCTAGGGTTTTTATTTCCCCTAGACAGTTCCTCTGTGGTTGCCACCCACGATGGGAAGCATGGATAATAAACAATCATCTTGACCATTTATTGTTTACCTATTAACATTCACCTAACCCTACTCCCTAATGATGTTCGTCTCCTTTGACCCGTTTAAATGATTTCCTAATAATTTATCCACATGATTTCATCTTTGAGTTAGAATTACATTTGCACCACTGAAAATTCCTAAGTTACAATCTTCTAGGTTGTCACTAGCGGATTTGCTTCATTTTTGTTTTATCTTTTTAGATTATCGATCCAAAGGGGATTTCCCTTCCTTTGGATTTTAAACAACCCATGTTCCTTATTTCTCCCCGGCAATTTATAGGGACGATGCCACAGACGCCGTTATTGCAGCTGTGTTAGGCTATAGATGCAGTAGCTCAAGCGCGACGGCTTTACCTGTAAACGTCAGCTAGAGGCATCGTTAATACCGAACGCTGCTAGTTTTGTTTTTCCTTCTTTGATTAGTTTCCAAATCTATATCTAACATACTTAATATTAATTAGGAAAAGAAAGTTCATAAGGTACGGTAACTTTTAACAATATTCATAAAAGGAAACCCATGATGATTAAATAAATCAACAAGCATTGGTCAAGAATTTATAATAAGTTCTAATCTTAGTAACTTAAATTATTTAACCATTTATCACTCATAAAAGAAATTCCCATGCAACGTAATTAAGTGAGTACTTAAATTAAAGACATGCATTATTTTTTGAGAAATTTCATAACATACAATGTTCCCTGCTTTTGTTATCAAATGTATAAAAGAAATCACTTTTACCTAGAGTTAAATATCTTCGAGAATTGTTGCAAGGATTATTTTTCTACCTTCCAATTCATATCTCTATCATCTAGATAATTTATGTAGTATTAGGATATGAAAATTTCAATGTAATGAAGTAACTATTCATCACTAACTAGGGTTATCCAAAGGAGTTCTTATGTTGTTTATTCCTTATAGAAGTTTACCTATGGGTAAGAAGAGGTTTCATTTTCTCTAAAGAGCCTGGACCAAACTAAAATAAAAAAAAGAGCTTGAATGCTTCAATATAACCAATCGAAGAGTAATAGTAATAAATGTTTAGGAAAGTTTTATTTATCTATTTATTTGATTTATTTTATTTATCTAGGGTCTGGCTATTTATAGTTAGGAGAATATTATCGATATTATTACATTTTATTTTTATTTTTATTTTTATTTTTTGACTAGCGATATCTTTAAATTACAATCTCTATTCACACTAGATAGCAATTACACATGGATTATATCATATAGGGAAATATGTACCAAATTAACATATAATTATTATGAAATAAAAGTTAAGGGGCAATTATTAATATCTCAAATCAATGCCTATCATTATGTACCAAATCAAATACCAAATGGAAAAATAGCATAGACCATTAATTCATCTAACATATTTGAGTAACCAAATTTGCATGATCTTATCTTACGACACCTAGGGCATTAACCACCGCTTAACCTAAAATTAAAGCATTAATTGCCACTTAGTCTAAGATATTTAGATTCTACTTAATAGTCTTTTGTCTAGATTTCCAACTTCATATGTTAAGATATTTAGAGGTTTCTTGTTAAGCTAATTTTGTAACAAATTTCTTTCATGAAATTTCTTAAATACCAACTATCATGATATTAACAACAATACAACAAATCGTACCCAAAAGTGTATATATATATCCTAGAGAAGTTAGTGAGGCATTAGAGACAATCAGAATTATTCAAATAAAAGCATGTCTTACACTAACTTTTTTCAGCATGTATTATTGACAAAATATATATATATCTAACACAATACCTCTTTTCTTTTTGGTTTATTTATTAAGAATGAAGTCTATTACAACTTTCATGGATATTCCAATTATCCCTTTGCATAAATTGCACACCTTCTGCTTATAGAAGAGTGAAAATGTTTATAGCACATAGGTGATTACTGCAAACAATCACTATAACACATTCTCTACTGACATCTAGATATGACAAAGGCATCTAAATCAGCGTGGAAGTGAGTGAAAATGGGGCTATAACATTCTGCCTAAATCAGGTTCTTCTTGTGAGATGTGATGTTTTGACCAATAGTTAAATTGTAATCCAATCAGGGGAAATTCATTATCATTGCAAATGTAATTTACCAGATAAGAAATACTAAGTGTGCATTTGATATCCTTCATCAGAATAATAATAATACCATAGTTAAAATCTTCTAATAAGAACATGCATAGTGAATGGCAGAATAACCTTGTTTCTTTTAGCAACGTGATAGGAAATGATCATAGAGTTTCTAGCTAAATTGAGGTTACTCCTAGATGCAACGCTTCTTGCATAACTATATTCTTTTGCTTTATCCTAGCTAATTTATATAATTTGTGCCATTCTCTATCTGATATGGTCTGTGCATATTTACAAAGGGCTTAGCATTTAATAATTACTTGTGCAATATATATATATGACAGAGAGACATACGTAGTAATCAAGTGAATGGGCAGGTTACTTACTTGTGTGCGTTGATTCTTGAGAGAGGTCTAAAGTGAACACTGTGCCCAGATTGGCTCCTCTCCTTCCTGACGTCTGAAAATGAACATCTCCCTAGAGTCTCTCACAGAACGATCTATTGCTCTCTACTCTCAAAACAGAAGTTCATTCCTCATTTTATAGATATAACGCATTAAATTGTTTTGCAACTGTAGAATGTGAGTTAGTTCTGAAATTTATTTTGGCAGATGAAATAGAACTCCATGTGAATAATATGGATGGGGCGAGGTTATAGCTGAGCGGCTGAAGACGGCGGGATGTGACCTACCAATAGGTCTGTGCTGACTAAAACTTTAATTTGCTTATTTGGATCTGATTCGCTGTGTAGTTTTTTATTGATAATGTGGTCAGAAATGTCCTTTTCTAATTCATGCATGACGCCTTAACTACATAGTTGTCCACTAAATTTGGTCGACATTCAAATGTTGCTCTCAAGTTTTCAATCAATAATTAATGACAGGCAGATTTTCAAGCATATGAGTATTAGATTTTTAGTCTGGATTTAACATGTGTTCCTGCATTAAAGTCTATCAAAATTGTGCAGTAAAAGTTAGGGAGGAGGAGTCATGACATCCTTCCTCCCTTATTTGTGCATCGTCTCGATGCATATATTCAATAAGTTTTATATAGTAAAGAGATAGTACTTTGAAACAAAAAAGAAATATAGTATCTAAATAGTGCTTAAAACAAGAAGGGAAATGATTGTTGTAAATCAATTGTATCTTCCCAAGTAGCATTGTCTTCATCATATTGATCCCACTGTACTTTGCTTTGATCAACCATCCTGTTGCGCAATTGGTACTGGCACCTCTCCAAGATTCGATATGGCTCTATTATTATTTTCCCGGGATCTTGGACTTGTAATGCATTCCAATTCAAAACATGTTTCTCATTAGGTACATACTTCTTAAGAAGAGATATATGGAAAACATCATGGATACGACTCAGCTGAGGAGGTAGGGCCAATTTGTAGGCAACCGGGTTTATCTTTTCTATGATTTCGAAGGGTCCCACATAACGTGGTGCCAACTTTTCCTTCTTACCAAAACTTATAGAGCTTTTATATGGCTTGACCCTTAAGAAAACTTTTTCACCTACTGCGAATTCCCTTCATGTTCTTTTCCTATCTGCATAACTCTTTTGTCTGTCTGTTGCCTCCCTCAACCTCTGTCTAATTGACGTGATTTGATTTTCCATTTCCTTCAACATATCTGGTCCAATTACCACTCTATCCTCAAGATTATCCCAACTCAAGGGTGTGTGACAAGCTCTTCCATATAGAGCTTCAAATGGAGCCATCCCTAGGGAGACTTGAAAAGAGTTATTGTATGCAAACTCTACTAGTGGAAAATATTCTTCCCACTTAGATTGTTGGTCCATACAGTACATTCGTAGAAGGTCTTCCACAATTTTATTTGTCCTTTCAGTTTGGCCATCTGTTTCAGGGTGATATGTTGTACTAAAATTTAATTGTGTCCCCAAAGTTGATTGAAGAGTTGTCCAAAACCTTGAAGTGAATCTAGCATCCCTATCAGATATGATCTTTTCTGGAATTCCATGTAATCTAAAAATTTCCTTCACAAAATGTTTAGCCAAAGTTGGAGCATCATCTGTTATATTTCCTGTTATGAAGTGAGCAACCTTGGTAAGTTTGTCAATTACCACCATTATTGTGTTATGCCTATAAGGTGTTGTAGGCAATCCTTGAATAAAATCCATGCAACCAACCTTGCCTTGTGATCAATTCTTTGCTCCATCCACCATGTGTAATGAACCACATAGAGGGTGATCACTCTGCTTCTAACATGCTTTCTGGTACCAGCATGGTGATAATATACGATGCCTTTGTGATGAACCAAACTGGATTTGACTCAAACCCCCAATTTAATTCTGGAATTTCTCTTCTTTGTAGGTCTGATTTGTGTTTTGTGTGTTTGATTCTTAATGTCTTTTCCTGTTTTGATGTTTGATGCCAATGATACTCATGAATGTAACAAGCATATACATGCAATATGAACTCACAAATAAACTAAACGCCAATGATACTCAAGCAATGAACTCAATTTCATAATTAAGAGACCTTCTTCATTACAAAGAGAATACATAAATGGGCTGCTTGCATACAATTCAAGAGATACTTGAGCAAGATTCGAAATGCTATTCAAGATGCATTCTACATGATATAAGAGCTTACATGGAATAGACAACTTGCATCAAATTTGAGAGACAATACATCTTATGTCTTAATTTTACTTACAGCCAAACTTCACTGTGAATAGTGACTGCTACAGTACCCGCGCCCATGCAAATGCTCATACAAAATTAAATACAAGTTTCTCCTACCAATTTCTTGATGGAATGTCTTCTATTGACAGGGGCGCCCACTTTAGGAGTGAAATCAGCCACCAAAGAAAGGCGTATTTATTTCTTTGAGCAAATCAAACCCTTAGAAAGTGCGGCTGGCTGTAGCTGTTAAAAATCAGCTCCAAAGTCTTCATAAAATGCAAATAAATACCTCTGGATAGCGAATGGCATCACTAGCAGCAAGTATCCTTCCAAAAGATGCCTCCAACAACTTGTTATCAGCAATTCCAAGCTCCAAAATGCAGCAACAAAAAAATAACCAGCACTTTAGGGTGGTCTTTCACACCTTCAAGATGCCCCAAATTCTAACTACAAGCCCAAACCAAGCTTACCCACTGCTGAAATTGATAAACCCTAGTTTCTCTCTTCCACAAACTCCACACTTCAAACTTCATTCAACAAAATAACTCATAGCCTGAATGGGTCGAACTTTCTCAAGGTCTTTTATAATTTGACATTGAAATCACTATTCATTAAAAAAACAATATTCACTTAAGTTAATTCTTTTTTTTCACTTTAGCCATGAATAGTAACTGAAAAATAGAAAGTGACCCCTTTAAATAATAGACACATGGTCTCTAAGCCTGAGGAAGTGAAATAAATGGTGAAGATCAATATTTTAAGCTCCAATAACACACCAAACGTGCAAATTCACCACGTCACCATACTCCGGATATCAATACTGCCTTTTACTGACCAAGTGCCTAATCAAGTGACCCTCTATCCAGACACATTAGCCTACGAGGATCGATGTAATAGGCTAATCCACCAACTCTGATGCTCACGAAAGAATGGGGACATTACACTATACTCTCCAAAGTGGTATATGATCCGCGTCTAATACGAGGTGTGACGAAAGAATTAACGTTTCCTCCACCTATGTTTGGGCCACGTGTTGTAGAAGAAAGTGTTCACCTAGATTCCCCAAAAGACTCTTGTGCACTAACTACCTCATCCAAAGGATTGCTCCTAGCATCTGTAGAGTTAGAAGTTATTTCTATCCCAGTTATTGTCTTTTTTGCCTTACCTTTAAAAATCGCCTAAATAGCTTGTTTTGCTTGATATGTGACATCTACAGGGTATTTTATACAAGCAATGGTGTCATGTCTTGCTTCTTTTTCGAAATTCCATCTGAAGTGATAAATGCCACCATTTATATCAGCCTTACACCAACTGCATTTAACCTTAGTAGTACTTGAGACTGATGTGCAATGTGTCCACGCAAAGTCTTTTTGATGTGGCATTATGATCAAATCTGCAAAAGCATTTTAATTCAATCTTTCATGGTTGGAGCTACCTCATCCAAATGATTTGATAGTACAGTTTGACATCAAAGGCCACAAGAAAGTTTGAAGACATGAATACTTTTTTGGGTAAAAATTGCAAATTTCAGTTTATTTCTCTTCCACATGGCATTTTGTCACTGTGACAAAACCTATGTAGTTCAATTGTAACTAATTCATAGCATATATATAATCATATTAGACACACATAAAATTGATAATCATATTTCCCATTTGAAGATAAAATTTAATAATGAACACATTTTTACTCTATGTTCTTGAAGCAGATGAAATCATTTGTCTTTTCCTTTTGGCTTGGTCAATATGGATTTACCAATTTGTTGGCCCATTGGACACAAACAAGGGCTTGGGTCCTAGGCATGCATAGCATACACTTCAAAGTATTGAAATTGTATTAATGCAATAGGGCCTTGCACAACATATCTTGAGGGAAATTGAACCCAGGTTTGATGAAACCACTTATCTCACAACAAGCTAAATTATAGATTTCAAAATTTAAACAAGGACGTCTTGGCCTTGCATTTGGACTCATTTTCAAAAGTATTTATGATCTAAGTTGTATTCATTTGGATCTAAATCAATCCATTCTACTTCAATCTAGCATTCTTAATTAGCCCAAAGCAAAAGGCGAACTAAAGATAGTTTTTTAACTGAAATATTCTGTCCATTTATAAGAGATACAAATTGAATTACTTTCAAACCATTATCTATCTTTGTAGTACATCTTTTAACTCTGTATAGACCATTGAATTATGAATTAGCATTTCTTCAATATTCTTATGTCTGCTATGTATCTTAAATACATATATACATATCTATCTACATTTTCACTTTTTGTCTTACATCCTAGTCATCTTCAAAAAATGGGCTTTATGAAAGCACCAATCCTATGGTCCCTTTCCTATTTTCACAACCAAGATTATTTTTAAGCAACTAGTATGGGCAATTAATTTTATTTTAAACTCTACTCCATCTGCTCCTCTTGATGATCTCATTTATTAAATACTATATTTTTTCTAATGCTAAATGCCACTTATGTTTTTTTCTGTTTCAAATTTACTACTATTGCTATGCTCTAAATCTACACTATCTATTATAACGCACATATATCCATTTATTTACTTATCAAATGCCTAACTATTTGACCGACCTAAACCCTCCCTGTGTTGTCAACCAAATTAATTTAAAACATTTGATTCTAATTTTATCTTTTATGTGCCATTAGATTAGATTACATAGGGTGCAGTAACCAAATATATGAATATATATTTATTTAGCAGAGAACTTTACAGGACTTGAATGTTTATTACTGTTTGAGATAAATGATGTTTGAAAAGATTTAAACCAGAATTTTGTTCAGACCTCTAGTTTTGTTTAGTCTAGAGTTACAAAACATTAGCTTTTCATGATTTACTAAGGTATCTATTAAAATGATTTAGTCCTCTTGTAAATTCTGTTAAAATGTAGTGCAAATTCTGTCAAGAGGATTTTATTTTTACTCTTTCTATGGATGATGAGTAAGTCATGCAATAGAATCATGACCATAAAATTCCCTAATTATGTTTTCCTTCCCAAAGGGAGTTCCACATCTCACCGGATTATGAGTATTGAAGCAATTCTAATGGACCCAAGAAGTTCTAATATTTATGAATTTTATGTTCTGCTGTTGTATGGAGTTCCACATCTTATTGGATAACTAGTACCGAGGCAATTGTAATTTTCTGGATAATAGGAATTGAAAGGCCACTTTATTAGTGCTGATTTACACGGTTGAATCACCCATTACATTAGATTGGACCCATCCTTAAATTTTATATATATACAGTCATAGCAACCTTTATGATAGATTGAAGTCATTTCCTTAAATTTATATGTACAAAGTGGAGATATATGTCAAATTATTAATTCTTTTGTTAGGCCATGAATCCAAGATAAATAAGAGTCTACCACAATAATCTACCATGAAATCATAAATGTTGTTTCTAAATTGGTTGATGGCATTCAAAGTTTGACTTTACAGAACAATGGCGGCATTCTACTAACTTTACTAAGGTATGAACTTCTACTAACCACAAACTTTGGCATAATCCTAACAACTATTTATAATGAAAGATACAATCAGATTTTGACCAAAAAGCAACAAACAACAGATAAATTTAAATCTTAGACCTAGTCAAACAAACCATGGAATTAAACATGGACCCAAAACGTCAACTCCAATGCATTAAGATAGCATAGAATCAATCGATAGTGAACAGCCGATGTCAACTCCAATGCATTAAGTTAACATAGAATCAATCGATAGTGAACAGCCGATGCCAAAAAACTTTTCCTAGAGTGAACTGAACATTAAAAAAAAGGCCTACCTCCAAATCCTTAAGGAAAGAAAGCCTTTTTTCACCTCCTGACTCAGTGCCCTCGCGTTGGCAATCTTGGCGCACTCACATGTGTAGTCATGCCCTCAAAATGTCACGCAATTGCATAATCAATAAGGATTTTGCAGGTTTTTTAGGGTTTCATGCTCGGCAAGAGTTTTTTTGGCATTTTAGACGCATTTTTTACCCAATTTTAACGTGATTAAACGCGAAAAAATCATTGACTTAGCATTTAAATCGTGGTCAACAATTTGTAGGCAAACATGATTTTTACCACGAAAAAGTCGGGCACGAGACTGGTTCACAATCAATCGTGTATAATTGCAATTTTTGCCATTCTTTATTTCTATGGGTGATTGTACCTATGTCCAAGAGAGATATCCATATTTACTCCTTTGATCTTCACAATGAATTCCTTCACTAACTCCTCTTCCTCAACAACAATGACGGAACATAGAGATTAGATTGCTTCTCTAGTCTATTGGCATTTATGTGAACCAGAAACCTCCCTTACTATCTATAATCACATTTTCTTAGATCTCTTTAGAAAAAGGAGTGCCTACTAAAGCAATTAAGGAGATCATGCATTGGTGATTTATTCAAGTCACTTGGATCTCTCACTACAACCTCTCAATCCCAATATTTCTTTTTGTGCCAAGCATTTTCACCAAATTGTTGATGGTATCATCATCCATCCCAATTATATTCAACATCATTGAAACCACAACCTCATTGTCAACTTTTTTGTGCTTACAGAAAACATTGTGCAATTATGAAAATTGTACAATGCACTTCACCATCATTTCTAGGAGATGAATTGAATACCCAAAAGACAAACTAACTTTTGTAGGCCAATGACACTAGAAAAACCATTTTGATTTGTATATTTTCCACCTGTAGTTGAGATGTTTGACACTTTTCTCCTAATAATGAAGAAAATAATGAGCAACCTAGACTTGCATCAATTGTGTTCATCATGTGTTGTGGATATGTAATGTCCCCACTCTAGTCAGTTATCAGGAGCAGTTGAGTTAGCCTATCTCTTGGACCCTTGTAGGCTGATAGGATCTAGTTAGGGGGTCAGTGGCCGTATTTGGTGGGTATTGACGTTCCCACTCCTTCATTCCAGTAGTGGATTCAAGGCAGGCATCTGTAGCACAGTGTTCGCCAACTTCTGACGACACGGAAAAATATTGAGTTTGGAGGGAGTTATGTTTATTTACGTGGCTAAGTTAATTATTTAACTTAATGGAATATTATAAAGTCAATTTGACTTTATAAAAGATTAAAAGGCCACTTAAATAAATTTAAAAGTGACTTAATGTAACGACCTATCCTATACGTGAAATAAAAATTCCTTAATTTTTACAACTTATAACAAAAGTAAACGAGCAAATAACACCGTAATAAAAAATTTCTTTTCTTTTAAAATTGAAATACATCATATAAATACAATTTAAAGCTTTTCACAACAAAATAACTTTTTCCTTTTCAAAATGAATAACAGAGTACGAAAGCATAAGAGTACATACATAGCTTAAACAGCTTTTGCACAAATAGAAGTAAGACGGTCCAGGATCTTCCCTTTCAAATCTTGGTTCTTTAGACGTTTGATTGTGGAGGAAAAACATCACTCAGGTGCTTTTCCGCCAACCACGAACTAATAATACGGTCCCCCGCGCATTCATTTTTCAATGAAAGGCCCTCCCTTCGTCAAGAGGATTGGTTGAGTAACCGATTTTGTTAACCAAATGAGCATAGTGGTGTGCCCTACATATCTAGATTCTTGTATCCCACAATCCCAAACTAGTATGTACTTATTGGATCACTATGAACTAACAATGTAATCATCTCCCGATCTAAGAGGATGTAGGTACATTACATTACTATGGCCATAGTATTCTGGTTCAGTAAACGACTGAGTAAGTTATCTATCACTTACACTACTCAGGGCCGATTTGACTTTGGGCTACCTTACTCTATGCATAGGCTATGTCCTTCAATGGGTTAAGTTTACCCCAGACTTCGTACCTCAAACAGTCTACTAAGAAATGAGCCAATAAACAAGTGTCTAATATCCTAACTCCTGATTTAGGAAATCTTTATCCTAGGAGTGAAGCTTGTCAGAGTTAACCTATTAACATAAGCTAAAGATCATACTTGGTTTTGACATCATTTCGTTCCTAGTAGATATTAATTACTCTACGTATTCTCCATATACGAAGATCATACAAAATTGCAAACTCAATCAAATGCACATAAAAACCCTTCATTAAATAATGCAAATTAAGTAAAGCTACCCTTAAGCTTCTTAACATTTGATTCCCTTTTTACAACCCTTCTATCCTTAAATCGTTCTTTTATTCTACCATTAAAATGCATTGAATTTCCTAAGCATTTACCCTTAATTGCATTGGTTTTCCTTATTCATTTGCCCTTTAAATACAATGAAATTCCTCACACATTTGTCCTTAAATGCAATTAAAGTTCATCAAGACATTACTAATTTGCTATGAACTAATTGTTGTTACAAAATCGATGTTGTTTATATTAATCAAGAGGAACGAGAGTTCCTTATATAGAGTACAAGATACGATGTTTCTAAAAGAAACAATCATTAAGTTAGAAAAAGCAACAACGAGATGACCATTACGACATAAATAGAAAGATATTATTTTAATACCCTCCCTTAATGGTCATCATTCTAACTACCCAGAGAGAACAGAGAAGGGTACCCCTTCTTCTCAGAACGTTGCTGCAACAAAAGACAAGAGCCTGCCACTGACTCTGCCACTTGAGATGAGTCTGCCACCAACCCTCCCAGGAACTGCAGAACTTCTGGAAATAGCAACACCAACCGTCCAACCTGAAGTTGGAGAATTGTCCCTCCCTATAACCAGAGACATACCGAGAACAGCTACTACGATTTTGAGGAAAAATCGGCAAACCCTCCAATCTTCTGCAGATGGACATGACGCCCCAGAATAGACTGCAAGAAGCTAGATGTGCAAATGTTCACCCCAGCTGCAACCAAAAAATTGACTGCACCAAACCACGATTTTTGAGGAAAAAATCGCCAAACCCAAGATTACAAATCATCATTTTTTCGGAAAAAACGGTAAAAACCAGAGAGCCCTCCTGAATGACAGAAACCCTGACAAGGGTATACAGGAGAAAAACTCTTAATTTTTGAGGAGAAAATTATAAACCCTCTCGGAAGTTTACAACCCAGAAGACAGATTTTTTTTCTTTTACGGGACAAAAAAATATTTAAAAACCCAGAACATCGATTGTCGGCTTCAAAAATAGAGGGTCTGGAACCCTAGCCACCAGAACAAAGCTGCACAAAAACCAAGGCACGGAAAATGAAGCACCCAAAAAAATCGGAATGCAACCCAAACGAGATCTTGAAAAACCCACCAAGAAATCTGCAATCAAAAATTTTTCCTGACTTGAAACAGAGGAGATTTTCTCAAAACCCTAGCCGCAGGTCACATTTTCAGAAAAAATACTGAAAAACGACTTGAAGATTCTGAAAAAATGTAGAAAAAATTACAGAAAATTGTGTGAGTTTGCAGGAACAAATCATGTTCTACTTCAAGACCAAAATGCAAGCCAAAGATTAGCTCAAAAACGCAGCCAGAACTCTATAACAAAACGCGTCTAAAGATTGCACAGAAAAATTCTTCAAATCACGGGCAAAGAAGATTGCAAATCGTGTCCAACGCGAGAGATAAATCTCATCAAAGACAAAGGACAAGAACGTGATCAAAATGTGTCACAAAATCCGCCATTGAAGTCTTCAATAAACGCGGGCAACAAACAAGATCGCGTGGACTGAAAGGAGCAAAAAAACAGCGACCAAGAAGAGTCTTCAAAAATGCAGATGGAGATCGCGACCAGAAGTCACGGGATTTTTCCTAAACAGAGACGCGCGATCAGAAGAAACTAATCTGCACCCAGGAAAAATTACGAGCTTCAGAAAGCGCTAGCTAACATAAATCGCGACCGTCAAAAACACGCCAGGAAGCAAAAGGCAATCTTCAGGTGAGGAATAAACACTGAAAACTCTCGATTTTCAGCCACGAAAAAATCCTTACAGGAAGCCCATGATTTTTTTTTCTTCAGGAGGAACCAGAAAAAAAATTCGAAATTTTTCACTCACAAAAATCTTCAAAAGAATTTTAGAGAAGATTTATCAAATTTTCAATTCAAGAGGAACAAAAAAATCTTAAAAGATTTTTATGAATTAAAAATTCGATTTTGAGCAATCTGGCTCTGATACCATGTTACAAAATCGATGTTGTTCTATATTAATCAAGAGGAACGAGAGTTCCTTACATAGAGTACAAGATACGATGTTTCTAAAAGAAACAATCGTTAAGTTAGAAAAAGCAACGACGAGATGACCACTACGATATAAATAGAAAGCTATTATTTTAATAATTGCAAATATCAAACTCAAGAACAAAAGAGAGCAGCATTTCAAATAAGAATTATTAAATAGATATCATGCCTGATATAATAAGCTCTTTTCCCAGCACTGCTCTTTCAGCAACTTCCAGAATTCCCAATTGGAGATGGCTGCTTTGCAAAAACTCTCTTTCAATAGTGATGACTCCTTCAAGTCACTCCTCTTAAATAATACTTCTCTAATAGAAGTTATTAATTCACTCTTCTATAAGGGATTTAGCACAATCAATTAACAGCAGCTGGTAAAAGTTTCTAATTCTCACACTCTCAGCAAAATGATAAAATGCAGCAACAGAAAACACAGCGGCTTAGATAATGGACAAGGAAGCTCTCAAATTCGCAAGAAACAAATTGCACAAGGATATCTAACAATGAATGGCTGGGAAAATATTTATAGGCCCATAATTGCAACAATTTCCTTCTTTATGGGCATGTAGAATGACAACAAGGCACCCAGACTCAATCAAACGTCACTTGGCAAGCATATAAACCCTATGTCATCTCAAAAAGGAGTGAATCAACCCTCTTGGAGCTATCATTATCAGAAAAATTCAACTTAAAACTCAAAAATCGCCACCTACAGGAAAAACGTCCCTGCCTAGCGCATGAAAACAAATGACTCATTTTGCTGCGATTTTGTCAAGTTTCAGCTTGTTACAGCACAGAACAACTGGCTAGCATTGCCTATTATCCAGCGCTGAAAATTTCCTCCATTATTTTTGCTGCATTGAAGCTTTCTTCCATCCACGGGAAAACTCTCAGCTCTATTTTCAAATGTTTGCACCAAATATTTGATTCATATTTTCTTTCCTTATGTTAAGAAAAAGGTTCGATACTTTATGAAGTATCTATGTTTTTCCTCAAAAACTAGTGACTAATAGTCCACTTTAATAAACTTGCTCATGTTAAAAAATTTAAATCTTTTAACTTTATTACCTTTGAGTTTAATATTTATCCTTTTAAATATTTTCAATTATTTTCACTTAGGAGTTTATAAATATTTTCACTTTAAATATTCAATAATATATATATTTATATATTTTATAATATATGTATTTTTATTAAGTATTAATATATTTATATATATATATATATTTTCGACATTACCATCGTAATGTATATATATATATATGCTTATATTACCTTAATATTTATACATATATTTATACCTTATAAAATGTGATGTCCCCGCTCTAGTCAATTCTCGGGAACAGTGTGTTAGCCTATTTCTTGGACCCTTGTGGGCTAACTGAATTGGTTAGAGGGTCAGTGGTATTTTCTAGAGGAGTTGGTCGTTCTCATTTTCAGAGCTCAGTGATTGGTTCACAGCAGGCGTTGGCAGTTCAAGGGTTGACAGCTTCTGACGGCACAGGAATATTTGGAGTTTTGAAAGAGTTATGGATTTTTAAGTGATTTGAGTTAATTATTTAACTTAATGCTTTATTATAAAGTCAAATTGACTTTATATATTTTATATCACTTAAATATTACATAAAGGTGATTTAAAATAAAATCACTTATGCATTGAAGTGGGCACCCAAGTATTTAAATTGCGACTATTGAAAAGTGATTTAAATATGATTTAATATATTTAAATGTTTGCAAGTGGCATTTTTTCTTGAAATGCGTGCCTTTGGGATATAAGGCATTTTGGCAATGAGAAACTCTATTCATGATTATTTCGACTTTGCCTTTGAGGTTTCTTCTGTGCTTTCCTCTGTGATCAGGGTTTGAGCAATATTTCCATTGGAGAATGCAATCTCTTCGATGTTAAGCATTTTTGAGACTATGAGAGATCAGTCGAATTAGTGCAACTGTTACACCCCGAATTCTATAGCTATTATTTCATAGGGCAAATTGATTGTAATAGATGAATCAATATGATGAATAAAACAATGATCTTGTTATCAATAATGGTGTTCTGTTTAAATGATCGTTTCATTTGATTGTTACTACTATTAATTTAATTCTTGATTAAATGTTGCATACAATTATGGAACAATGTTATTCTAACTGGTAAGATGTTTTACCTTGTTATGAGCATATGACTGCCGATGTCATGTCATGGTGTGCAGGTATGAAGACTATTCCTTCAGACAGAGGAGAAACATCATTCAGTGAGGAACTTGGTCGGGTAAACAGTAACAATTACCAAATTGAGCATACACACACATACTATAGATTGAGTAAGCCAAGTCTGTTTGTCGAGATAAGGGTAAGTCATCCATAGGCTTGTTTATTGACATTAGGATTTTGAATTCACTTCTTTATGCTTTAGGAGATATGATTGTTTAACGTCAAACTTGCTATACCATGACCCATGTATGAATGATGTGAAAGATATATAAAAGATTGATTGGGAATGCACATACATCTATACATAGTGTACACGTATCTATATGTACAAACATATCAATACATGTGTACGTTAAGCAGACGGATATGCTCATACACGTGTTGACATGTATATACGCATACATACATATACACAAGTGTATATATGTACACATTCCGCCTGAAGTCTGTGGTGAAAATAATATTTAATATTATTGCCTAGCAAATTTACATATATATTTATGTATAAATGTATATATTAACGATGTGATTATATTATGGATATATACATAAATACATAAGTACCTATGTAAATATATTATATATTTATATATTTAAAATATATGTACTAATATTAAGGTAATATTTACATATATGTAAATATATATAAATATCACGGTGTAATGTAGGAAAATATATATTTATATATTTAAAAATATTACACTTAATTAAAATACATATATGATAAAATATATAAATGTATGATATTGAAATGGAAATTGTATAAATTTAAATGACATAAAATATTCAATAGAATAGAAATTGAACAAAGGTAATAGAAAAATAAAGGATTTAAATGGTGAAATATTTCGATTTTGGCTATAGAGAAAAGTAATCTCAACATAGAAATCGAGTCCTTTTGCTTGAGATATTTAAAACAAAAGAAGTCGAATTTATTTTTAATGAACATTTGAAAAGGAAGAAAATACGTTTGTAAGTAGTATATCTTTACTTTGTTGTCGGCCGTAGTCGGCCTTGGTCGTAGTCGGCCAATTGCCAATAAAACAATAGTTAGTAAGAATAATACATGTCATGTACTTGCGGCAATCAAGTCCCGACTAATGATAATGTTGTTATGAAACGTCGTGTCGGTTGGTTATCTAACCACCGCCGAACGTTATATGTAGTTTGTTGGGATAGTCGGCAGATGGTTGTGTCGATGGTTATATTGTTAAGCATTGTGATACTCTGTGATTGTACATGATATTTCTGAAAATGAATAAAGTTTCTGGTATTCACACATGATATCTTTCTAGTTACTGTTTTATTCTATGTTCTGCACATGACTAGTTTTCCAGTAGTACGTAAGATTTGAATTACATTCCGTAGGCAAACATTTGGCACTGTTGCCTTAGCGGACTAGGGCATCACTCGTCATGGCAGCGTAATGGGTCAACCGGCGGAAGAACCTGTAAATGCTAATGAGGAACGGGAAGACCGATTGACGGAAGATCTGGTTAATCTGTGGAAGATATCGTTACGAGATCACATACGAAGGGAATCCCAGATACGGGAGATCCCTAAGGAAGTTATCTGGGATAGATTGGAAGTAAACGACAAGGTGAATCATCTCTTGAATCGTATGCCCTGATTACTGGCCCGTCGTTCCATTATTCTGCAAGACCTCCGAGAAGAAGAAGATTGGGAACGCCGAAGACAACAAATACTACAGCGCTACGAAGAACGAACTAAACGAGAAGAAGAAGAACGAGACAAAAGCCGAAGATGTACATCCGATAGCCAACAATGATCACCTAAACATATTTTAAATGCCCGTACGGCCGAACAAAGACAAGAATCGAGTACCTTACGGGCACGGGACTCCGGAAGAGCAAGTTCGGCGATCACTCAGGCTGCAAGAACAAGAAAACCGGCGAAGAAAATTGAAGCAAGTCGGTAAGGAATTGGATGAGGATTTAATTGAAATAAATAAGAGCATTAAAAGAACATATGAAAATCTAACAAGAATAGACACATCCATTGGACGAGCGCACCAAAGTTTGACAGAAGGAGGGGATGGAAAACCCTTCGGCACCCCGTATATCGGAAGATATGATCCTGATGAGAATGAAGATGAATTAAGTAGTAGCATCAGACGTTTTTAGGAGTTGTCCTTATCAGACGACGACGAACGGCTAACGAGTGGAAGATCTGAGCCCAATACCCCAAGGCGGAGAGAGTACCAAAGGGAACCCCAAGAGACTCAAGGTTTCAAGGACGCCGAAGGAAGACGTGGGAGTGACTTGTACGTGGCCGAGAGTGCAAGTGACGCACCGAAATGTAGCGGGGAAACCAGTCTACTCGGGTCCAACACACAAGGAGGACAGCGGGGAAAGATGGCTCATCCGGATCGGCAAAAGCTACCGAAGCTCATGGGGAATGGGTCAGAAGATCTAGTACAACACTGTAAGACATGTGAAACTATTTGGATAGCCAGCGGACAGGATGATCCCGACCAGTGGCTGAAAGCATTTCCAGCGACACTCAGAGAGAGTGCCATTGATTGGTACTCTGAATTAGATCAAGCACACAAAGTTACATGGAGATTATTGAAGAAAGCATTTCAAGAGGAGTTCAAACTCCTGCGGGATGATAGCGAGATTGTTGCGGAGATATACAATACCAAGCAAGGAAAGCACGAGAGTGTGCGGACCTACAACCGAATACTCAAAGATTTGCTGGGGAAATTGGAGGCACAACCGGCCAATGGGTTGAAGAAAAGATGGTTCATCGAGGGCTTGCTTCCGTCATTAAGAAAGAAAATGAAAGTTGTACCTCCTTCGTCGTACGCCGAAGCATACAATCGGGCAATGGACATAGAAAGTGAAAATAAAACATCCTCGAGGGAAAAAGAAGACAGATGATGAGGAAATCTGAGACGGCGACAGTGAATCAAACTGTACAAGCACTTTCGGAAAGATATAATCACGAATGATGAAAGAATTGAAGGCCGACAAAGGAAGTCTGAGAGAAGCCGCAGGCTGTGGTGTCTGAACTACAATGCGGAAGGTCACACGAAGGAAAACTGTAAGAACTTGTGCGATATCTGCCAAGTGATGGGACATTCTGTCAAGGAATGCCCATACAACTTAAAAACCAAAAGTGCACAAGTACTCTTCACTCATGGAGAGTCGTCAACACCGCCGAACACACCACCAAAGCCCCAGTACAATAGCAATGCATCATCCCCTAGAGGTTACTGGAGCAACAGAAGTCCGAGAAACATGATACAGTACGATGCAAAAGGAAGGCCCGTGATCCAATGCAGGAAGTGCAACGAATGGGGCCACTTCGCCAGGGACTGCCAGAACGGTCAAGGTTCGAAAGGGAGATTGTGTAAGTGGTGTGGACCAGGTGATCATGAAGATAACGAATGCCCTAAGCAAAAGGGTATCCACATGCTGGAAGTAGAAGAACAAGAGGTACTGGCGATCACCAGAGCACAAGCAAAAAAGGCCACTTACCCAGATCCATGTACGGAGAAACAAAGGATGAAGGAAGCAAAAACCGAAGTGGAACTGGCGATGGCGAAGGAAAACAAAGTACCTTTGGAGAAGCCAGGAACCTCTCGGCGGTCGGAGGCGGAAACCAACATCGTACGGCAGGTACTGTAGACCATCGTACCGATCAAAGTAATTGACCTTCTCTAGACTATGCCGCAGTTGGGATTGGCAATCACAAACGTCGTCGGGGATGGCAAGCAACCACGATTGGAGGAACGAAGGCAAGAATTGATACCAGAACTGCCACCGTACGGTGAACAAACAATCGAGCCAGTATTGCTCACACCGAACATCAGGAAGATGCCAGCGGTCGTGCATATGGAGATCAAAGGGAATATCTTGACAAATACTATCGTCGACGGAGGATCGAGGAGTCAACGTACTACGAAGACACATGGAAGAGTCTTGGGAAGCCTACACTCTGGCCGCCGACATTCCAACTAGTTGGCGCTGATCAACATGGTATCAAGCCGTTGGGAACGTGATGGCGCAGAAGGTGACGATCGGGACACAACAGTTTTTGCTAAATTTTGTCATCATCCCATTACAGAGGAAAGCGTACGATGCACTACTTGGGAGAGGATGGCTGATAGCCGCGAAGGCAAATCATAATTGGAAGAGGAACACACTCTTGATCGAGAACAACGGGCGGAAGTACGTCATTGACTTGAAGAACCAGGCCGTGAGCGAAGAATTGGCTTCCTCCGGATCTGAATCGGATGGAGGTGAGTTCGGATGTGGACGAGGAAGGAAAGCTATGGAACCGAACACTGAAGGCGTACTTGAACTCGAGAGTTGTTCGGAGGACGAGACAAGCTCGCTGAATGGCTTATTTCATTGGCAGATGGAAGACTATGAAGTGTTCCATCAAGAGTGTAACATGCTACAAATCGGGGAAATCAAGGAAGAAGAGAAACAGGGAAGGCCCAGCCAAACACTTCCGGCCGAGTATGGAGAGTACAAAGGAAGAGTCTCAAAACTGGACGATATGCCAGTCCACAAGTTTGAACAGGTACGAGATGAAAAAATTGTGTTGGAGTTAAAAAATGAAAACTATGAAAAAATTAAAAAATTAGAAAAAAAGAAAAGAGATGAAGAGAGAGAAAAAAGAGATGAAGAAAGGAAAAATGGAAAAGAAGAGAGAGGAGATGAGAGAGAAAATGAACGACATAAGAAAAAATTAAAAATTATCAAAGGAGTGAAATGGGGAAAAATAGGGAGAATTAAAAAATTGAAGGGGGCAAATAAAAGAAATTTGAGAGGAGCAAAGGTGAGTTATATAAAAAAGTACGAAGCAATATTCTCATCAAGCATATAGTACGCTGTATGGTCAAGCTCAGGAAGGCAAAGGCGAAAGGAGAGAGATTCGACAAGACTTCACCGGCCAAATCAGTCGCACAAAGGAAGGACGAAGCAAAGGGAAGAAGCCTATACGCCCATCATAGGAGGCACCTCCGTACGATGTACGGACAAGGAAGAACTCAGAAGGAAATCACGTACAACACACCAATCAAAGCCACATACGGATCACTGGAGGAGAAGAGGTCGTACGACGGACAAAAGAAAATAGTGTAAGGAGCTTGGAAGGGAACCTCGTACGGGCCAGAAGAAATCCGTACGTTGGGAGACAAGTCGTACGAGTGCTAGAGGAGGAGGTCGTACGGTATCAACAGAAACACACATTATGTTGTCATGTGAAAAGAAAATTAAGATTGCAAGCGCCAAGTCGACAAAGAAGGGCCACGCCAGCAATCAAACCCCTCATTGATAAGGCCGTACGCACAAAGCAGAAGGTGAAGGTCATACGGTTGAAAACCAAGGAGAAGGCAAAGTTAATACACAGGAAGAATTCCGTACGCATTCAAGGAGAAGCCGTACGCTTGACAGAGGAAGCCGTACGCTTGAGGGAAGAGGATGCCGTACGCTTGACAGAAGAGGATGTCGTATGCTTGACAGAGGAGGCCGTACGCTTGACAGAAGAGGATGTCGTACGCTTGAAGGAAGAGGATGTCGTACGCTTGAAGGAAGAGGATGTCGTACGCTTGACAGAGGAGGCCGTACGCTAGAGGGAAGAGGATGTCCGTACGCGTAAGGAAAAGCGAGGCCGTATGTAGTAGGAAGAAAAAATCCGTATGATGGGAGGAGAAGGCCGTACGGCGGAGTGATGAGAATAAATCTGTACGCTAGGAAGAAACGGTCGTACAGTGGATAGATAAGAAGAGGGTCGTACGGTGGCAAATTAGAAGAATTCCAAAATACGTACGGCAGAACTTGAAGAGGGTCGTACGCAAGTGCTATTTGAAGGCCGTACAATTAAGTAAAAGCAAAAGGAAAAACTCTGTACGCCCAAAACAGAAGGAGACCGTACGCAGTAGAATAAGAAGCACTGTACCAAACTAGAAAGAACGGCATAAGGAGGCCATACGGATCAAGGAGAAAGTCATACGTACCAAACAAAAAAAGACTGTACCAAGTATTGAAGTTTGTAAAAGGCAAGCCGTACCAAGCATCGACCTGGAGAAAGTAATGTCTAAGAAAAACAATGCAAAATTTGTATTTTTCGGCTTCGTCAGCACTATTCAGAACCTGTGGAAAAGCCATGAAAATGAGGTGCGCGATGTAGTTTCGAGTGGTTTCAGAAGTGTTAAATTGGTGTTGGC